>JBBPCS010006056.1:0-10066 GCA_037974645.1 Hollardia meadi
AAATGGGGGAGAAGACCAACAATGCCACCTGGGGAATTGCACCCCAGGAAATACTACCTCAGATCCTTAATGTTTGGAAAACTGATGACAAGACACACAGACTCACTACTGAAACAAGACAGACGTATTTTCAAAATAAACCAAATGTTTTATTAAAAACCAAATAATAATCAAGTAGGCAGGGACTGGAACTGCTGAGGAGGAAAGAATAATCAAATAGTCAAAATTAATAATAAAATGAAGATCAAGACATTAAGGGGAATAGAAATATGGCTTTATTACAATAATCACTAAAAAAAAAAAGGCCTTAACACTGGAATCTAAAACTGAGTGAATGTTAAAATTTCAAAAACTGCCAGTCCAACATAAACTAAGCAAAACTGAGGGAACGTGAGCGGAGGCCACTTGTGGAAAAGCAGACTACACTGAGGAGTGCCCAGGGGTGCTACCACTACTCACCTCAGGTGAAACACCAGCAACACCACAATCCTCACAGCAAATATGGTGCAATCTACAATTGTGTCCCGGTGCTTTTACTCACATGCATTACGTGTAGGTACCTCACCAGGGGTGCCTAGCCTCCCTACAATATGGCACTCTACTTCACTGAAAAAAGAACTAAGACAAAAATTACAAACAAATAAACCCATTTGGTTTTAACAATATATTCAAAAGAACAAACAACTCAAACAAAACAAACCATAAAGCTAACAAAACAATAAAGGGCAAAACAGCAGCAAGTGAACCACCTTGGATAGGGGGCATTAACACACGGGATCACAGTGGACAACAATGGGGCTCCAACACCAGCGGCTAACATGTCAGACCATACTACAATTAAAGGGCAGTAAACTAAGTGCGCAGTGTAAAAGGGTTGATTTAAACTACATACCTGCAACACACCAAGGACTATCAGACACCACAGGCACAGAGAACAGGAGTCAAAGGAGTGAGCATAAGCCCACAGGTGCCTTATACAACCTGGCCCTGATTAGGGGATTGGTTTGGGAGGAGTCAGGCCTGGGGCTGCATTCACCAACTCTACACATCAAACTATAACTAAGGGAGCATTCCCCACCCCACTTTCATTTCAAAGAAATTAAGCTAATTTGTAACACAGGTCACTGAAGTGAAACGCTGCTGACAAATCAGCTGATCTCAAAGTATAAGCCCACATCAGCCGATGGCTCAGCTGATTCCCTTTTATGCATTCATTTGGCAAAGCTCATACAGGGCAGATTATTTAAACTGCTTCGGCCTGCCTACTGAGAACAACCAGGCTGTTGGTGTATGCGCTTGAACTGCTGCTCGTCATGTCCATCTTAGTTCTTCGACTCGACAGACTGACTGCATCATAGATTCACAGAATCCAGTATCTAAAGCAGAATAAGCCATTCATGTACAAAGGGCTGTTTTTATCCGCTGGTGTTCTTGTCTAATCCTCCTCTATCTCCAGAAAAGCCACAGAGAAAAGGAAACACTGGTCTCGCATCTCTGCTGCAGTCTCCGCTCCGGCCGCCACTCCGTGGTCCAAGTAGAATGAGTCCCAGCCCCAGCAGTCAATTACACAGACCTCAAGCATATCCCCATTGTGCTAGCCTTGTCCAGCATTCAGTAGTCGCTTTGCAACATAAACTCCAAGGGTCTGGTTCAGTATCCTCAACCGTTAGTTTTTTCCAAGTATCGGCCCATCTTCCTCTTTAATCTTACATTAAGGTTTTCTCCTGATGAGGCCTGCGCCTGTGACAATGGCAGATGACGTCACTCAAGTGTGCATCAATGACATCATTGTCCCACGGAGATAGCTGGGAAATCCATGGTTTGATTCTTTCCTGATGCAGCTAGTGCTCCCAACCTAAAGCCAAATCCTAATAGCGACCTTAAGCAAGCAAAAAAAAAAAAAAAAAAAGCAGTGCTGGGGAAGTTACTGAGAAAGCATAACTTTGCAAGCTATACAGAAAAGCTCCCCAAGAGGGAATGTATTTAAGATAATATAATAATATGATGATGATGGCTATCATGATGCTTTCCTCTTGTGGCCCAAACTGTTTGTAGTTCAGTAGTTAAATACACTATATGGTAAAGTATTTGACTGCTTGAATCACGATGCAATATGAGTGTAGTTGAACAGCAAGCTTCTGCATATGGATAAACAGCTAGTTTTATCAATGTAGTTCACTACTCTCCAATACTACAATAATAATAATATAATACAATACAAAAAGGAGCCTTTTTTGGCTATGGAGGATGGAAATCCCATGTCCGGAGCTTGGCCTTCCCCTCCAACAGGCCGATGGTCATCATCTGCCAAGGAATTTTACCTCTCAAGCCATCCTTCTCAAAAAGCCTGTGATCTGCTTGCTCATAATGATATGGCTTAACTGCTCTACTTATCAACTCACTAGCTATCACACCTCATGCAATACCCAGCAATTTATGTGGATTGAAATGGCCAAACTACAGTATATTGTCATTTTAGTGTAATTGGCTTTTGTACTCAGCTGTTCACCTCCTACCTCATTCTGCTGTCCCTCCCATGTAAGCACAGGGTGAGCCAGGGAGGTTTGCCTGGTGTGGCCGTTTTGGGGGTCTTTTGTGTTACTGTCTCTGTAACGAAGTACATTTACACAAGTTTTGTACATAAACCTAGAGAGTAATTTTACAAGCACTGTCGACATATTTATGATATCATAGGCTCCACCATGTTGCTATTTGCTGTAGCCTACTACATCACTACAGTCGCTACCCCCGTCAGCTCTGGCAAACCAATCTTTGCTGGCTGACGTCAGACGTATCACTACCAGTGCACCAGCGTTGAAACATCGCCACAGACTCCAGATTGAAAAACTATGGTATGCTGCGAAATACAGAGATTTATCTGGCAGTGATAGACTTAATCAGCATTTTTGAACTCATTTGGCAAGGGCTTGAGAGTAACAAACGTTTATTTATATGTAAAAGTCACGGACTGCAGGTTTAAGTACTATTTTGAGGTACTTTACTTGGATATTTACACTTTGCGGTACTTTAACCTTCTACTCCACTACACTATTAATACAACATATAAAACAACTAATGAATGATGATGTCTACTAATAGATTAAGCTACCCTGCAACATTAGTGATGCATATGCATTCATGCATCACCAATTATAACCCCAGTAACATTTTTGCTTAGTTTAACTTTTCAAACTATTTTGATGCTATTTTTGTATTTTTTTTTGTGCAATTTTACAAAGTTTTAAAATACACCTGTACAAGTGTACTTTGTGGTATTGCTGAAGTAAAAGATCTGAGTACTTTTCCTATCACATCGCACTTATAACTTTCAATAACTTCTTCACAATAAAGGCCCCCTGCTATTTTGTTATCTAAAGGCTTTTATTATGAAGCAACAAAATCAGGAAATGTTGGGTTTTCACCAGCAGTAACCTAACATGACTACAGCTGAACTTGAAAATGGTAAAACCTAAACTTCAAACCACAGAGATTCAGTTAGAAGCTGCAAGAGAGCGCTGAAACACACAGAGAGTTTTAAAAACGTCTTTCTCTTTGGTCTCCTGCACAGACAGGAGTTGAGACTGGCAACACACGCCTTTTTGAGGGGGAGAATGGGAGTCATCTTGTGTTGGCTGTGGTCGACGAGACATCACAGCAGCCCAGGCCGGGGCTCGCTTTGGCCCTGCTCCAGAAGTAGTCCATTCAAGTGCGGCTCGGCACAGCTTTGGTGCGGTTAAACTGGTAATAGAAAAGCAAATCAGTGTGGCATGGTTTGGCTCTGCGCTGCCATAAGTGCCGGTGGAAAAGCCCCATATGTTGCCCAACCCACATGACTGAGATCTGGATGTAGGTTTTGTTAAATACCATACTTTTTAAACATTTCTTTTGAGAATTATGCATTCACATATCCACACCAACATATATTTAGCTTCGATTCCACTTGCAAGACTCAACAGGTGTTCTCAAAACTTTTTTAATTTGTTCCTAGATTTTTGGTCCATCTTGTACTTTTGTTCATAACATTAACACTTGGTTAACTCATAATTTGAAAGATAAAACACTCATTATTATTGTTAGCGCTCGGTAACAACATATCCCATGAGTCATAGTCATTGGCATACCATCAAGGCCTCACAGGAGCACTTTTTCAGAATTGTCACACTCTCTTAACTGTGTTTACAGTCGAGGAAAAGTGGGAGGTTTGGAAATTAGATTTTCTTCTCTAAATTAACAGTCAGACAGTGTGTATGTGTGAGCCTGCTTTTGTCTGCTAAACATTGATGTATCAAATCACAAAAAGATAAATGAAACTACCACACGCCTGTACTGAGTCACGGTGGGAAATTGTTTTTTCCAGATGAAATGATGCAATAATGGGAAGAACAATTGACGGCACGGATATTGATGCCAGATGAGAAGTGATCGTGACCTGCCATAAATATTGTCCTCCCTCGCAGAAAGCAGCAATCTCGGCACAAACTGATGCTGGAGACATTTTTTCAGTTCCAAAAGTGAATTATGTGAGAACATCATCCTGGTTAATATGCAAAGATCAAGGGAAGAACAATTCTTCAGAAGTATATTTTCAATATATATATATATATATATATATATATACTGTATATATATACATAAACACACTTGTCCAGTTGTCATTTTATCCCTTTTTTTATTTTACACAACATAACAACACAGTACATGTTGTCTTTTTCTGTACAGAAGCTTTCCAGGAGCTCGTGCCCAACACAGGCTGCATTATACCAATGTCAGGTGAAAAGCTCACAAGGTTTTTATGTTCGTCTTTTTTTTTATAACCTTCCCTTTAAAAAATATCAATTTCATGAGAGGTACGGTAAAGTCTTCGTCCGTTTGCTGCTTTTTGTCTCAGTCCGTGTCTGTCTACATGTCAAGAAATGTTTGCACTCCTCAGTAGGTAAGAAAGGCTATGTGTGAAATCTCTCTCCCCCTTTGTTTGTTCCCTCCGCTCTAATTCCTCGCTTGTGAAGCCTGGTGGAGTCCTAGATCCGGGTTCTGTCATCTGTCACAAGGTCTGTTAGTGCAAAAGAAGGCACCGACTGCTATTCTCTTGCCACGATATGGACACACACTTCGCGAGCGTAACAATGGTGTGCTTTCCAGTTCTTGTATTGTTTTTCTTTATTTCTCTTTTTTTTTCCTGTAATAATTCCCTTTCCGTGGTATTTTCAGATAAGGTGAGTGTGAGTCAAAAATGACGTGGCGAGCCCATTGTCTTGTTTTCTTTTGTGCTATAAAGTGGAACCAATGAGACAACTCAAGGACGCTACGAGACAAGGCGAGTTCTCCACTTGCTGAATGACCGACTGAAAAACAGACAGGAAACTGTCAAATAAAAAAAACCAACTGTAAACTGAATACAAAGAATTGTGGAGAAAAAAATATGAAAATTAAAAAAAAAAATAACAGGCTGGAAAAAAAGTATGCTCACTCTTTCACTGAGAAACACACAATCATCAACTCACACGTCTATAAACAAAGGTTCCGACATGAACACACACACACACGAAAACACACAACACACACACACACTGTTTCATATGTTACAAACACACCTTTGCTTGTTATCCTTTACTCACAAACCCCTAAACAAATTCAAACTAACACACACACACACACACACACAGAAAACTGCAGGCACACACTCATACAAAAGATGAACAATAATGAATAATGAAAGTTTATTTGATGGTCGCTGTCTCGTTCCAGTTCAAACTGTGCTTTCTAAGATCCAGTCTGAATCACACCGCCCTTTGTCCGAGTCTCTATCCCCATCTTTCGGGAGAAGCATACCGCTCATTGATTGGCTCCTTTTGTTCCGCATTATGCGCCCTAATTTGGGTGCTCCACCTCCTCCTCCTCCCTGATGAGACGAGTGAGTCTTTGAGCCTCCTCCTTCACTGAGCGAGTACCTCCTCCTCGCCCTGCTCCTCCCTTCCTCCTCCACAGGGAGAGTCTGGTACTTGGCGGAGGCGCGAGGTGCCCTGCGCAGGATGGGCGTCTCTCTAAATCGGATGGAGCTCGGCGTGGCGTGAGGGCTGGAGAAAGGGGAAGGGGCGAACAGAGGTGGGGTTTGGTTGAGAGAGGTGGAGTTGTTGCGGTTGGTGTTGAGGTTCTCCAGAGGAGTGAGGGAGGGGAGGAGCGCAGAGGATGCGGTGGAGGAGGAGGTGGAAGGCGGGCGGGGGCAGGAAGTGGGGAGATTTTCAGGAATAGCCGAGGGGCTGGAGCAAGCCGAGCCTGGCTTACTTGGAGCGGGCTTCCGCTTTGGCTTGGTTAGTGAACTGGTGGTGGGCGACGAGACACCAGCTTGAGCTCTCTCTTCACCCACTTTCTCTCGTTCCTCGGCTGCAGCTGTCGGGCTTCTGGCTGCCCAAGGCTGGCTCAGAACTGACGTAGCTGTGGAGCAGTCGGGCAGGGAGGAATCAGACGACTGAGTCATTGTATCCTTGCCCCCTCCATCTCCTGCGCCGCCCCTTTTCTTTGAGCCTCCCGACAGGTCATCTAATCCGATAGAGCCATGTTTAGAAGCGCTGGGAGTCACAGTGCACTGAGACTGCTGCCCATTGGTCTGGGAGTGCACGTTGGTCATCGACAATGAAACGCCTTTCCCACCCTCACCAGGGTTACACACCTGTGGAAAACAACAGATGGAAGCAATGAGGTGTTGAGTCATTTAGTCATACTGATGTATTTAGGGCTGAGAAAATGTCAAAAACATGACCACCATTATTTTTTATGTCATGATTTATGTTGAGCTTTAACATTCCCTTAAGTTAAAAAAACAAAACATTTAAAATGACAAAGAATATAAGCTGCAAAGAGAGAATCTATTAAAATAAATACATTAAATAAAAATGAACATAATCTTCAATCTTGTCATTCTAGATCCTGCAGTGTGATATGTTTGCAGCCAGGGACCTTATGTCTTAAGTTATTATCATGACATATGATTGGTTAAAATTTGCTTTGTTTATGTAATGGTTGTTTAAGCAGCAACGTACTATATTGACAGTATATGTTTATCATTTTCTTTTGAGGAAGTATGCTATTACACTCAGTGTTAGTATTGCTTTTATCACCCAACCAAATTGTGAAAATCACCACTTTTGATGCAATTCCACTATTGGATGGTTATATTACATTTTACATATAAGTCCGCCTTATTATCATTTAGTTGAATTTTTTTTTTCTTTTATGCTGGGCTAGTTAAGAATAAAAACATTTTACAAATACACCTCCCTCTGCCATCTTGAATTTCTGATGCAAATTTGCAGATGCTTTAACTGACAATAGCAGGAACATTTCTATCTCTTGGTATGGGGTAATTTTAAAGTTTTGATGTATTACATTATAATGTATGGAAGTTCATTCCCACAATAAAAATGAAATAAAAAAGCTTAAAAGTCAGCAATGACAAAAAATAGCATTACTCATGTTAAGCCAAAATGATATCAGAAGTCAAAGTCGTTAAATATTAAGATCTACTTAGTCAAAAATGATGATGCATAGTCAAAATTTGGCCTTACTAGTACATGGATAGCCTTATGTTGTGCAGATAAAATGCAAAAAAAAACCTTAAAAATTAAAACAAAAAATAAGTATCTCTCTAATTAATTAATTAAATATCTAATTAATACTCTAATTGAGTATTTTTATTTATATCACGAAAAACTTTCTTTTAATGATATATGTTTGTTTTTTTCCTGGCAGAAATGGGCTTCCATAGAAAGTCAATGACACATGGTGATCATATAGTAATATACAGAATCAATGGGATTTGGTTGAATGCTGTGATATACTGCATATTAAAATATCTTGTGAGTCTTGTTAGTCAAAATTAGACTCGACTAGCACATTTCCACCATGTGAATAACACGAAGACCTCATAATAAAAAGCTCTCTGCTCTTATTCTCTCTCCTTTGTGGGTAGAGTGGATTAGGCGAGACAGACAGACCTACCTTGTACCGAATCATCAGGATGATGATGAAAACGAGCACAGAGGCCACTATTATCCCTCCGATAATGATGATCATAGTCCCACCGAGGAACTGAGACTGCATAAAATGACACCTCATGTACTCTGACTCGGTAGTGAACTGCACGCAGCCGACCACACGTGTTGCTGTCAGCGAGGTGATGACATCATCGTAAATAGCCAGTACGCAGAGGTCATACTGGGTCCCTGCTGCCAGGTTGTTGACCAGGAAGTTCTTGCTTGATGGGGGGATCATTCTGTTGCAAAAGAGAGGGAGGGAGAGAAAGGAAATATACGTAGATGTTCAATCAACACAGTAGAGAGAGAACAACAACAACAACAATGCACAATAACTAGAGGAATACATTTTGAATTCTCACTTGGATGTCATGTATATGTACCAGCTTTTCTGGATTTCCCTTAACCATTGTAATTTATAATGTCTGACATGAGGCAAAGTGGTGCTAGTGTCAAGAATCAAAAGAACTGTGCCAGCCATTATGTTGCATGGCTTGACTAAGGTCCAAAGAAAGTTAAATCCCTTGTACAGCCAATGTGATGTCCCTCAACAACAGTTATACTGATAAACAAGTCCGAAACCCTAATGTCTCATTCACTGATTCTCATTCAACAGATTTTTTGGCCATAGTGGCATTAAAAAAGCTCAACACTGACATAGTGTGTCCTTTTCAGTTTATATGGTGAACACAACAAACTGTTGCCTATTCACACACCCAGCTACAAAACAAAGCGACAATAGCATTTATCAGTGTTTGTGTCCTCCTGATGAATGTCCAATAATCACTGTCCTTTTAGCTTTTTATATGGTCTTCATCAATTATCTTGCTTTTTAGCTGCTACATGTGCCATTATATTCACCATCTAACTGCTAACTGCATCCGTTTGCTGTTTAGTGCTGGGCAGGAACAACAGACAGGTGGTTTTTGGAACTCTTTCGCTAAAAACAACTGCATCTGGAAACAATGCTTATAAGAACACGGTGAGAGTGAAGTAAAACAGTAAAGTTGCAGGCGGTAAGAGCAAATTAATGAGTTGAAAGATGTTGGAAACACTGTACTACAAGTGACACCTTTCACAAACAAGTCGCCCTGTGATTCATTGTTAATATGGTGATTATGGCTCTCTGAAACCCGACCTACTACGCCTTGGCCATAACATCACCCTCTCGAGGAAATAATACTACAATATATTGTTGAAAGAAGTGTGGAATGTAGAATTAAAACCAAACAAAAAAAACAGCAAGGAAGGAAGAATGGAAATGATTCAGAATCAATGCACTCAGCTCCACTGTGTATAGCGGGGGTGCTGAATCCTCAAAAACAGAAACCCCAAAAGTCATCAGCAGGACAGGAGACCAATTACATGATTTATTGTTGCATGGGTGTTTCGGGCAGTCGTCCTTCCTCAGGGTGCTTACTGGCAAAAGAGCCACCTAGGCACATGTGTACTTTATAACAAAATCTTTTGTCTTCATGTTTAACAGATACAAGCTCAAAGTGAATAAATCCAGAAATTCCTTTAGACAAATAAAAAGGTTCTTTGCCACGTCGAGTTGACGTTGGTTATTCTTCACTGGACATTTGTCACATTGACTAGAGGATTTGCACATTTTCCTCCAGTTTCCCTTAAAGCGCTTGTCAGCTTTCCTGGATTTCCTCATTAAAATGCTAATGGAATTCCTCATTAAAACCAAAGAGGGCAACTAGTTCAAAGCTCGCGGCCTTGTATGCACTGAGACGAGCAAAGGCCTATTTCGGCCAGGTTAAAACATCTGGTTTAGAGTACGAGTTAAGTAAAGGCTAGGAGTTATGGTTTAATGGTTGGTATTGAGAGCTATAGGGAATGGATGTAGTAGTGGGTCATTAGTGTGTCCTCAGTGGAGTAACAGCACAAGGCTGCAAGTGTGTGTGTGTGCGAGAGAGAGAGATAGAGATAGAGAGAGAGACAGAGACAGAGACAGAGAGAGACAGAGAGAGAGAGAGAGAGAGAGAGAGAGAGAGAGAGAGAGAGAGAGAGAGAGAGAGAGAGAGAGA
>JBBPCS010006057.1:0-10064 GCA_037974645.1 Hollardia meadi
CACACACACACACACACACACACACACACACACACACACACACACACACACACACACACACACACACAGTACATACACAATGACAGAGACATCCTAAAATGCATCTTGCTTGTGATATAGTTGATGAAGACTTAAGTCGGACTTAGGCTATCCTAACTTTTATTGAGTGATGAAAGTGACGGTGAGGTGAGTAACATATAAAGAAATTGTGTAACCTATTAAAGTTTTTAGGTAGCCTGCGTGATATGTGAAAACAGCTCAACCTTGGGGATGTGCTCCCTGGGGGGGACCTTGTTGTCTTGGTGGTTTAAAATGCATAACCTTAGTAGCATGTCATCACCCTCTATCTCTTCTCCTGAATTTACCTTCTTTCCTTTCACAGTCAGCTTTCAATATAAAGGCAAACTGTCTGTTTGTTCTCAGTTCTAGGTTTTTCTCCCTCCATGTCTCTTAGATTTCTGATACGTAAGATTCAAAGAGGCGACTAATTTGCTTTGGAAAGAAAGACGCTTTCAATCGGAACAGCTTTGCGTGGACAAACAGAAGCAGAGACAAGAGTGACCCTGCGCACAAAAGATCCAAAGCGAGCTTTAATGCAAAGTGACAAGATGTTGCCAATAGCTCGGCGCAGTTTTATATCAAAGAATCATACTGAGACTTGCGGACGTCAAACAAACGGGAAGTAATATCAGATTGTCATTCTACTTTAGCCCCAAGCTAAGAGGCACTGGCTTGTTTTAATGGACAGATGAAAGGAGAAGGGAAATGAAAGATGAAAGAGAGACAACAAGAGAGAGAGAATGTTTTTCTGTGTTTGTGTGTGTGGCCCCTGTACCCACTGGGAGGAATTAACATGCAGAGAATGGAGGAGATCGATAGTTGGAAACAGAGTGAAGAGTTGGTCATCTTAAACACTACCAGGCACCACACACACACACACACACACACACACGCTCAGGGACCTCTGTGACCAATCAGGTTTCTATTTTATCATCTAGAAAAAGTGAAGCCAGATTTTCTAAAGACATGGATATAATAGATATGTTTTTGCACGTGTGCGCATGTGCTTTTTTTGTTTAATTTTGTGTGTCCATGTCTAAGTTGTACATTGTCAGTATGAATTATGTTATATCAAAACTAGTGTAGGAGAGAAGTGTATATGTGTCTTTATGTATGTTTATATTTGTGTGTGTGTTTTGCAGACCTGTGGCTACGGCGTGAAGGATGAGGATTTTGCCTGTGTGCCGTGCCCTCAGGGGAAATATTCCAAAGGGAAGTATGAGATCTGCAGACGACATAAAGACTGTGACGCCCTCTACAAAGCCACCGTTCGAGTAGCGGGAACTCCGGACAGCGACGCCGAGTGTGGACCCTGTTTACCAGGGTAAACAACATAAACACAAGATCCAAAAACTATTTTCCTCAATTCAACTTGAACACAAAAAGACAGCGGGCATTTACCACACATTACTGAACATCTTTAAAATATTACTAAAGTGACCACACAAAAGCAGCTTGCAGGTTCAATGCCTTGCTTAAGTGTGTATTAAGCACCTTACAGAGGCTGCAGTCAGCACCTCCAACACACACTCTGCCATTAAAGGAGAGATGTGATTCTATGAGGTCACTCCAAAAAGAATTCACTTTCAATCTTGATTACAAAATATTTACTTTGGCCAACTCCACCTGAGAAAAAATAGAACAAAAGTAAGGAAATCTTTCAGGTTTACTTGTTAGTATTTTCCTTTTCTTGGTGCATTGCCGTTTTTCTTGATTCTACAAATTGCTGATGTTGATTTCTACAAAAGTGTTTGTATGGGTGTTGCAAAAAAAAAAAAATTACTTTGGTAAAAGTGAAAGTCACCCATAACAATAGTACTTGAGTAAATGTCTTAAAGTATCTCATATTAAATGTACTTAAGTATCAAGATTAATCTTTGGCAATAAATGTACTTATCGGTCGAGCTGATTCCAATCTGATATTCAGCATTTTTCAGATTTTTGGAATCAGAGTTGTTGTTTTTTTATTCGATTACTTTTAAAATAAATTAATTTAAAAATGCGCTACTTTGGCTCTGATGCAGCAAGTGTCTGCAAAGTAATTAATAACTAAAGTTATCAGATAGATGTAGTGGAGTAAGAAGTACAAGTACCTCCAAATTACAAATTAAACTTAAATACATTACTTGAGTAAATGTACTTGGTTACATTCCATCACTGATCATACCCTTCACAAAAAGTCATAAGCAAGATACATTCTGGCATGCACACCAACACGGTTACATAATGGGCTTTTTTTTTTTTTTTTAATTATGGCACCCGACTTGAGTCCCCTGGAAACGTCCTCCACATGTACAGAATGCACACACTTTCTTAACGTAGCCTGAATTGACATGATTGTTTTCATATGCCGCTTCCCTCTGTGTGCTGACACACACTAGATTCTCAACTTCCCCGTTTGCACACGACAGCTGTGGATGCAACCCCCTGTCAAATAAAAATATTAAGTTAATGAGGGGTGGGGTGGGGGGGTGGGGGGGTTAAACATTACCAGACCTCCCCCTCCCCCCTGCAGAAAGTGACTGAATGGCGGTGTCAACACCAAACTGTTTCTGTCTTACAGCATTCAGCGTGTTAAATGACTGTTTTGGATCTCCTGCTGTGTTATATTTAACACATAAATGTTTGCAAAAGGAATACATGATTATTTTTCTGAATCATATTTTATCAATAGCCCCAAACCATTAGAGATTCATGGTCTGGGGTTATTGGATAAACCTGCCACACCAACAGAGCGTGTCGAAATCTCCTCTTGTCATCAATCTGCATGCTGTCCTTCCGCCTCCTACTTTTCTTGGCGCTGCCTCCTTTCACAGGATGTTTTCGCTTTTGAATAGTGTAAATGTTGCAGGGACGAGTGTGGCTATGAACTCATGAGTTTGATCATGTCTGTGTCGGTACCTGTACTGTAAATGCCATACAGTGTTGTGGGTCTTTGTACGCTGCAGTTAGCAGAGTCCACACATGTTCAATGCTGAACAGAACAGGCCTGAACAGCTGTGATAAAGTTGAGTTAAGGCCTGTATCTCAGCAGAGGAAAAGACCTGGAGGAGAATGAATCTGTCGTGACAGACGTGTTTATCTGCTGGTTTCCCTGTCAGCACCTTCAGTAGCACTTTACAATAATAATTGTTTCTAAGCCAATATTAAGCAATAATTTTGTGTGGACTTGTGTTTGTCATTATCATATATAATATATCATTGATGTCTCAATAATACTTAACAGTAGGCCCTATGTCACAAGTAGTGATAATAATAATTACAATATATTTTTTAAATATCAACTGAAAGGTTGAATATGTAATTTATTTTTCATAATATTAAAGGAACAGTTCACCCAAACATTTTAATTCAGCCATTATCTCACGCTGATGGACAATCGGGTTAAGTTTCTTAGTCTACAGAACATTTCTGGACCTTCAGAGCAAAACAGCACTGTAGCATTCTCCTAAACAACTGAAGAAGCTGGGGACTTTTTAAACATAAAAAAAAAACAACAACCCAAAAAACAACATAAAATGGCTGCTTAAAACTTGTCTGATCATTTTCATTTTCCAGCCTGTGTCACTGCATCATTGAAAGGGTTCGCCATTATTAAAAGACTCGCTAGGCATTGTGCGCATAGGATTGTGGGTACTTCAGGCGCCAAGGATACACAAGCAACATCCTTGAAAATTCGCTGTGCGAAGGACTCTGACATTTGTAGAATTTAGAGGATCCTGGAGATTGGAACAGTCCTTTGGAGGCATTCGATGATGTAGGATCAAATTCAAATTTCGCCGTTTGAGGATCAGGAGCGCTTTTAGCTCGTGGCTACAGTGATGATCTCAGCTTAAAAAAAGGGTGTAAACAATGTCTTTTCAAATCAGTTTGAGATCTCGGGGCCTCCAGAGACTTGGATTACATCGGACGAGCAAGAGTGTCTGTATATGTGGATGTAATAAACATATTTAGAATACAATCTGAGTAATGCTTTGACTGTCAGAAGATGTTTGCTCATCTTCATGAACTGATAAAATCTGTTTAAGATGTGTACAAGTAATTGTGCATTTGTAGTTAAAATACAGAGACTAATGTTTAATGGCTGAAATCCAAAGTCAATCACCAGCAAAGCAGTCGTTCCTGAGCTGTGACTTTGTCCAGATATGTTAAAGACATCAGCTATCTGCCCGCACGCTGCATACATCATGTGTTGACACTGTCATGTCATGCATAAATGATTTAACGCCACGTCATTCACAGACTCCTTGTTGCCTGCCCCTCTTCTTACCTCTAATAGACTCTTCATGACTCAGGGCGATAATATGCACCAAGCCATGTTTAGTGCCTTCAGGGCATCAATTATGCACATTTCTTCACTTCGTCAAACTTTTCACCTCAGCTGCTTCCCCATACTTAGGCACCATGTAGGTATGGTATGTAGGGAGGCTGTACACACACCTGCAATGCTCACTGATTACTTGCATGTTTAAAAGTTTGTTTTTTTTCTCTTTTCCTTTACTGTTGATTTCTCTTCTTTTGTGTGGTTTGTCTTATTCCTGGCAAGAATCTCTCATGAAGGATCTCTCTTTGTTAAGTTACCATTCAACTTAACCAGGTCTAGTGCAGCCTAATTATATAGTCTAACAAGTTGCTGGTTTATATGCATGTATTTGATGTCTCCCAGGTATTACATGCTGGAAAACGGACCCAGGAACCTCTATGGGATGGTTTGCCACTCCTGCCAGAATGCACCACGGAACACCAAAGAATGTAAGACCAACCTCCTCACAGTTTCCTGTCTCCCTCCCCTTCCTTCCTCGCAACCTTTCTTCCCAACACATCTTTTTATTCTCCTCTCGATTATGAATTCCCCCCCTTTTCTTTTTGAACATTTATCTTCACAGCTTTCTCTGTCCCAACACTGACCTGGTTTCTGCTTGATTAAAAGCTAACCAAACATTAAAGTTGTCTGTGTAAATGAAAGGAAGTAGAAAGCGACAGGCTTCGCAGAAACAGATGTTGAAAGCCTGGAGTTAGTTTGAGCGTACATTCAGAGGTCGGAGGATGTGCCGAGTTCTCCCAGACCCTCTGGTCACTGTCCTCCCCTGTCAGCAGGCCTCACTGATCGACACAAAGGAGTCCAACAACTCACATCCGCTTCCTGTGTCTCACTTGCATCTTTTGTGGCTCCAGAGGGGAGTTTGGCAGCTTATTCATAACCTCAATGCCTCACTGATTACCCTGCATACCTGACACTATGTGTACATCTATGTGTGTGTGTGTGTGTGTGTGATAGAGAGAGAGAGCGAGAGAGAGAGAGAGAGAGAGAGAGTGGTGCATGCACGGCGCCAACTGTGGACAATAATATTTACCTGAGGTTGTCTCCATTTTTTTCCAATTCCCATTCACTTTCAGCTTCAACAGTTTAAAAAAGTTTCTTCACACTTGAAACACAAAGCGTGAATGTTTGAAATGACAACTCCTGTTCTGATTGATTTGCTCACATCGATCCTCTAATAAACTGAGATATTTTATCTTCAGTCTGTAGATGCCTGTCAAAACCCCAGTAGATGGCAGTCAAGCAAAAAAATAAGCTTGTGGTATTTTGCCAACTCTTATATTTGCATTTGACAGTGGCGGTAATGCAAACAGGAATATTGCAAGTATGTAAGCAAGTTTGACCTCATAAAGCTGCAGAAAGCAAAATGATTACAAGCTAACTTTTGTGATTTCATTGAGTGAAAAAAAGATGAATGTCTACAATGTAAATAATTGTCATCTTGTGTCCTCTTTCACATATTAAAACAGCCTCATATATATTTAAACATGCCATGAAAATGGGAAGATTAGACTTTATCCATTGGAATATGATTACTGGTAGATAATGTAGATAACTTTGTCTTTAGAAGTGATGAGACACATTAATTTCACAGTAATTTTCTGAAAGGTGCTGAGTTTAAAACAAGTCAGAAAGCAGAGAACTGTCAATAAGATGACTATTGCAGAGCTGGATATTTTCATCCTGCTGTGCCCTCTGCAGGTTTTTTTGTCCTGATGTGACAAATAGATCACATTGATCCAAAAATGCGAGAATGTCAGTGGGATCTCAAGAGTGTTTTTGATTTTCATTGATACATACTGCTATGGGAAGGGTATTTGTGGCCCCATAATTGCTCAAAAACCTCTTTGTGTGTCGTTGAAGAGGCCAGAAATGAATGTTACTGCCATTGTGTCATATTTAATGAGTGTGTTTTGATAGATAAAAACCCAAAAAAGCAGCCCAGGCCTGCAGAGAGGGTGTGAAGTTCAAGGAGGGGAGGGTGTGTGTGTGTGTGTATGAATAAACACTTTCATTTCAACAGCACACTAATTGTTTCTCCCTGGCATGAGTGATTGAATGATGCTGTAAAGAGGTGCAAAAAGAGAGTTAGAATGATGTAACACACCAAAAATCTTGTATTAAGATTTATCAAGCTTATTTTGGAATTGCAATTGTTTTGTTTGGGTAGATAATTTAATTATTATAATTATTATAACTTTTTAACAACATGCAGTGTAACATGAACTTTAGATGTACTGTTAGGTGGATTTTGTCGCTGTTTGATGGAGCCAGTTTGTTTTCCCATTTCCAGTCATCATGTTAAGCTAAGTTAACTTAATCTGCTGCTGATTTTGGCTACATATTTTGCTCACATACACAGAGTGTATGGTGGTTACAGTCCTCTCATTTAATACTCTGCAAGAAAGCAAATAATCGAATTT
Organism: Hollardia meadi; assembly: GCA_037974645.1. Classification (NCBI taxonomy): domain Eukaryota; kingdom Metazoa; phylum Chordata; class Actinopteri; order Tetraodontiformes; family Triacanthodidae; genus Hollardia; species Hollardia meadi. Next base: position 6,805 of record JBBPCS010006057.1, read on the forward strand.
CTGAAAAGGTCCAACTATTCATTTTAAAGTTTTTAACCAATTATTGAAATCAGGTGCTTAAATATAGACAGTGCAGCAGTACAACTGGGGTCCCTGTGGTAGGGGAGATGGCAAACCCATTTCTATTTTATCATTATATAATGAGTAGAATAAACTATAAAAAAATCAAAATGAATAATGTACCAGGTGGATAGCCAGCCCATAAATTATTATGGTACACTAGCTAATCTCGTAGCTCGTAACCTCGTAGATGCTAGGTAGGCTATTCCTAGAAGTGTGTGTGCGTTAGTAATTAGCATGCACGAGGGCACATTATAATAATGTGCACTGGGGCCTTATGTGCCTTACGCCTCGAGACACTTTTTGGCTGTTAGTGCTTGTTTACTACCCTGATTTACTTGTTTAAAAAATATAAAATGCACAACTTCTACTATTTCAGAAGATTTCTCACAAGAACAATCTGAGCATTTACTGTATGGCCTTTAATTAAGTAGATAAACCAGTAAGAATAATTAATTTTGCATGATATTAATCAATGATAGGGAGATGCAAAACAGACATAAAGGAATATGAAAAGCTTTCCAATTATAAACCTGAAATTCATCAAAACAAGCTGTTAACACAATGTGATTTTCAGAAATAAGCTTGATTAGTCTGGATGAAAGATAAAAATCATCACACACACACACACACACACACACACACATTCTCCATTTCTCCCTATTTGTTAAGTCAGACTGCGGTATATTTTAATTAGACCCTGTTTAGATGAGGGCTTAGAAATAATGCACCCACAACACCAAATGAAAAAACAGGAGCTGAAAGATGGGAGTTCTACTTGCTTAGGTGCAGGCAGGCTGACACTCGCCATGTAATCTGTAAATTACCTTGAGTTCTGCCTACCTCTGTGTGTCTGATAATTAAAACTTCAGTGGGTATGAGAAAAAAAGATGATTAGCATGTTAGTGCTTGCACTGATGCTACTTGTTGGCAGGCAGACATTACGAGTCTGAAGGCATCTCTCCATTTCCACTGTTGCCTTTTGCTTTTTACTGACTTTTGCTGCCATATATACTCTCATACTTAAAAAGACGGCAGCAACACAGATCACAGACACATTTTGAATCTTATTTGTCCTCTTCATACCTACGGAGACAACATACACAATTGGCTATCAGAAGTTAACTTTCCCTTCATTACTGCTTTAATAGGTATCACAATTCTTTCCTCAAAAAAAGCTTTGATTTTTATTTGTATCCTGCTCTGTAATTATCTCAGTTTGTTTGAACCTGAGTGCCCACATTTCCCTGCAGAATTATCATTTTCAGCCTGCGAGACGTGATTAAGAGATGAAACCGCATGACGTTAACAGAATTCCAGTTCAGGCTCATATCCTTATCCAGACAGTGTAAACACATACCCAGTGTTAATGTCTGCAGCCACAGGTACTAATGTGTGTGCGTGGGTGGGTGTGATGACATTAGGCTCTGACACCACGAGAAGCAGCAGGGCACATGTCAAAGAGGTCTACAGTATATCAACTTGGCAAAATAAAAGACTGATTAAAAGAGATGATTTATGAGCTGTCAGGAGCTTACAACTCCGTTAGGAAAAAAGGAAAAACAGTTGGTGAATAATCGAGAAGAGTCAGAGGGGATAAGGGAGTTTGGGCGGTGATTGGAAGCGATGGAAAGGGAACAGAGAGAAATACAAGAAATTTGGACGGAGCTTCCTCCCTGTATCCACTTTCCAATAAAACAGGATGTTAACTGGTGGGAGAGAGAGAGTTTAGGACACAGGACAAAAGTCAATAAAATGCAAATCTAAAGCTATAATGTTGAAGCCAGGCAGTATGTCTGGTGTTTTCTCCTGTAAAACTGTAATCTCTAGAAGAAAAGGGGGGTGCATCACTTACCCAACTTTAAGAACTTGTTCAACATTTTTGAAAATGCACATCTTGCAGAGATTTAAATGAGAAGATTGATCCCACCCTCACGTGTGTACCATAGATATTGTAAGAGAAATCTAGATACAGCGTCAGAGGCGGGGCCCCGTTAATTCCTACGAAAGTCGCTCAGTGGCACATGAAGCAAAAAACAATCAACTTCCTGGGTCTAAAATTACCCGGATCTTCCGTATTGTGGGGCCCGTAGAGCAGGCGCACTAGTGACTTCTGCTGGTCAAGCGGCTAACTTCCGGTTTAGCCCTCCACTAACTTAAATGGGAATTACATCATTTAATCGTGCAGCTCTTGTACATTTTACAAGTGTAATCGGACCGAATGGATCAAATTCTAATATCAAATGGAGTCATTTTGCAGGGGTTGCAACACAAAAAAAAAAATTTATCCAGCGTTTTACAGCCACTCTTTTCACAATGTAAGCTTAGCAGAAAGGTCTTTTTGGGCCCCTTTGCATCATGTGACAGGATTTGGCCACTATGACAAATTGGCTTCAAAGCCTGTGAAAAAAAAACCCTGACAGGGTGATTCAAGACCTCTACCATTTGCATCGGGGTGCTGCATCACCCTGTCGTGTTTTTTTTTTTTTTATATATATGAGTGCACAAAATATTTTCACTATAACCACAGTTAATGAACTAAGATTGAAAGTGTGTGTCTGTGTATGTGTTACACAGGCATGTCAACCAGCGGGCCAAAAGAAAAACCTCTAATTGACCCTGGCAGCACTACCGTGTTCCCTCATCCACATAAAGGTACACAAACAAAACACACAGTCAAGACAAGCTTCATCTGGCGCCTGTTACCATCCATGTTGTATTTGTTTTGTCACTCACTCACACACACACACAAAAAATTAATACTACATTACATCAGTGCCTCCATGTTTCAGATTCCACTGGACAAGGTCACTTAGCAACGGCTCTCATTATCGCCATGTCAACCATTTTCATCATGGCCATCGCCATCGTCCTCATCATCATGTTTTACATCCTTAAGGCCAAACCGAGTGGCCAGGGTGAGACACACACACACACACAAACAAACAAACAAACACAATCTCATGTTAAAGGTTGGCCTTTTTTTAATTTTCTTTTTATCTTTTATGATGTTCCTGATGTGTGTTTGTGTGTTTGTGTGCAGCATGTTGTTCTGGACAAGTTGTGAAATCAGTGGAAGCTCAAACCAACAAGCAGGAAGACAAGAAAGATGTTCCTGGTGTGACATGACACACACACACACACACACACACACACACACACACACACACACACACACACACACACACACACACACACAC
>JBBPCS010006058.1:0-10062 GCA_037974645.1 Hollardia meadi
ATGAGGTTCGGACCTTTGCTGGGAGGAAATTTTAGTAACTGGACCTCTTTGAATTTTAATTGAATACCCCTGCAATAATGTAACAGTGGGGGATGGTATGAAAACGGTGCATCGCCAACACGCCAGCGCCCTGCACGATTTACCCGGAAAACAAGCTACAAAACACCTCGCTCACAATCACCTAAACTATTTCGACAGCGTTTTGTGGCTCTCTATAAACTCTGCAAATCGGACATGGCTTAGGAATTTTCACGTCAGCCGTGTCCTGTCAGTGTGGACTTTGCTGCTTTGCCTGCCCGTACTGTTTCAGTTGATTTCACCGTTTTCCCTTCTGCCTCTTTCCTGTCAATACGGTCCTAGAACGGCTTTTATTTTACGACAAATCACAGGTAGTCCTCTCTAACATTAGCGCTAGCTTCACAACTATGCAGTTTGGCTGGCACAACTAATGTCTATCAAGTGTACTGCAACCACTTATATCAGAGGACATGCAATCAGCCCTTTTCAGACAGCTGTTTTCTACAGGCACTGCACTAGTATGGCTAAATGCCAGGAATCTATTTGAAAGCCACACTTAAAACAAACTGAAACAGCAAAGCATGTGGGATTATTGTGTCTGCATAGTGTGATAGCAGAGTTTAACCATGATTTTGGTTTTATCACCGTTTGAGAATCCTCTGCATCATCTTGCAGAGGAACAGCTACCAATTGGAAAGGTCTGAACAGAAAACATGCATAGGAGCTGTTTGACACAAATCTGAGTATTTGCTGATGCTGACTGCGAGCCAGACGATTACCAACTGAGAGGTGAACATGAGATGTAATTGTGAGTGATTTCTAACACAGATTCCACCAGCTTGACGTGCAGCCTGTCTCTTATTTAACAGAAAACATTGTATAGAAACACAAAAACATTCCATAGCATTTTAATATGTTGGACCAATTCAAGTTAGATAAAAACTTTTGCAAGATGTGTAGTTAACATTTTCTGCACTTAAGTTTGTTACTTAAACTAGTTATTAGTTATAAAAAACAAAAACAAAACATGTTTTAAAAAAAAGGCCAAGCAGTGCATTTGCACTGACTAAATATTTCTGTTTCTTACTTAGCAATTTGTAGCATTTAACTGTCCCAAGCTATAAGAGAAAAATTGGGACGATGTGCAAAACATAAATATAAACTGAATGCAATAATGTGCAAACCAACTGTTTATCGACAAAGGTTTGACGAAGTGTTCCTGAGCCCATGTAGTAATATCCTTTATACAATTACGTGTTTCACGAAGTGGTGAAACTTGCCCCATGGCTTGTGAATGACTAAGCCTTTCAGGGATGCCCCCCTTTTATACCCAATCATGATATTATCACCAGTTACTAAATAAAAGTACTAAATGTTACCTGTGGAATGTTCCAGGCGGATGTTTTTTTGAGAATTCTAAGACTTTCCAAGACTGTCTAAGTCTTTTGCTGCCCCTGTCCCAACTTAATTAAAACTTGTTGGCACCAACTTCAAAAGAAGCATATATTTACAAAAAACAATTAAATTGAAAAGGCTTAACAGTAAATACATTGTTTTGTACTGTACCAACTTATTTGGAATGGGGGTTGTACATGGTTCCTTATCTGATGCTTAAAGAACCATGTCCAGGTGTTGGCATAGGATGTGCTGGAAATTACAGATTGGAGAATTTGCAGCCTCTAAATAAGCTTTATCACATTTATTAAAATCTCAGTTACATTTTATCTCCAGTAATAGAGTCATCATTAGCAGGCTCAGAAGTTTTTAGTGATACTCTCTTTGCTGCACTTCTGAGGTAAGAGAATTGAATTCACCTAAAGCTTGTTTAAGATTTAATTTTTTCATTGGTCTCTAGCCGTTATAATCTTGTTCTTAAATACATGCTCGAAGTAAAAAAGTACATCAGAGTTTGATCTTACATGACTTTCTGTTTGCGCGCAGTGTCAGGATCGGAAGCGATGTATTGCACCACATCAGCGTCAACGGGAAGGTCCTCCCGTTTTGACACAAGCTTCTCCATTGGATCAAAGACTGGAGCTTCATTAACGTCCAGCACTGTCACCACCACTGTGGCAGTGGCAGTGGGCAGTGGAGTAGCAAAAGGAACCTCATTCTCTACTGCAACCAACAGAGTGTGCTTGCTGCTCTTCTCAAAGTCAAGACCCTGGTTGGATGGAAGGAAAAGCAGAGCCGCACAATTTATCTTACTTCTTCTTAACACATCTTAACTTGGATTATATACATAACAGTAATTGTTATTAGATAAACTACAATATAATATTAAAACAAATATTTATTGACAAATATCGCTCAACTTTAACACTGTGGCTCATTCTGCGAATTCTAGGTTTACTTCCCACCTTGGCAGTAGAAATGATTCCTTCATGTTTGTTACTTCCTGTTTTCACTGTGAAAAGTCCTCCAGGGTCACCACTGACAATCTTGAACTTGGCATTCCAGGCTGGAGAATGTGGCTCGTCACCATCTGTTACTGACATTTTAATGACCTGAGTGTCCACTTTATTTTCTGCAACTGCTGCCTCATACTGGAAAAATGAAAGGAATGTGTGGATGTGAAACAGACAGAGAAAACAAGGACTCGAAAAAAGAATGATTTTTCTTGCCAATTAATATGATTGTGAAAAATAATTATGGTGAGCTACCTTTAAATTGACCATGTATGAACTGACTGTTAGGTCAGGTCTACCCAAGTTACTGTTGCTGTGACTGTTAATATTTTTGTTCTTGCCCTACATGTAAGGTATGATAAACAATGATGCCTGTTTTTGCATTCAATACTATATCTATTTGGACACGTCAATATACAGGCAAGGAGAAAAGAGAATGAAGCAGCTACACTCAATGCAACACTATCAACATGCACACTCGCTTGCTGTGAATTCTCTGGACAATAACCTGCTCTATTCACAAATGGGTCCAATCGGACTTTGTACAAGAGAGCTGGCAAGTCCAGTTAACTTCAACTGATTTGGACATTAATGATTAAATACTGAAGTCATACCCAATATACATTTTGAGAACTAGATGGGTTCAGCAAACAGTAAATTATTAGTAAAGTATGTTGTACTCACAGAAGGCTGAATGAAGGCTGGAGCATTGTCGTTGCTATCGGTGACAGTAAGGATTACTTTTGCTTCTCCAGTCAACCCCTTTCCCACCATGTCTGCTGCTTGTACCAACAGAGTGTACTTTGGGTATTTCTGTTAGAAGAGATACACAATGAGTTAAGCACATTAATTGGAAGGCTTGCCGTCATTTTACTGACTCAGTTGAAGGAAAAGCAATTTAGCCATTTCTCACTTTCAAGCAAATAAGATCGTCTTTTGAAGTACAGTACTTGAAATCCAGAGGAAGCATAAAATCCTAAATCTTTGCTGATACAAAGGTGGTACTAAACTCCTATTGAATTTGTTGCTTATGACCAAATATCTACAATACTTCCGATACCTTTATCCTCAGCTGGTATGATGACACATTCAAGTCCTGTTGCTTTAGATATTGTCTTCAACTAAGAGCAGTTAAGAACACAGTACAGAGACTTGTAAACGCATTCCAATATGAAAATAGTTCTCATTTTGGCAAAGTTACTTCCCCCCAAGGGCTCTCCTACCATTTAAGTATAGGACAAATAATGTTTAATCTGTAATGAGTGGTCCAAATTCAAAACGTACAGTGAATAAAAGCAATAGACACTGCCTTGTTTAACTCCATTTGAGGTGAACTGTCAATCAGACACACTGCATTTTGTGTTGTTCTAACACAATTACAGTATTGTTCTCTTCTGCAAAATGGAGGAAACTAGCAAGCTTTGAGCAAGGGATAATTATGACACCAAACCATTTGAGAAATCTGAGAAAGCATTTTGGATTCCACACTCAGCAGTTTCATGTACCAGTTTAAAGTAGGACCAAAAACCACCTTTTCAGTCTGTGTTGTTTGGTTTGCACCAGAGCTCACATGGAAGCATTAACCCAATAATTTAACCGAAACAGGAAAATTGGATTTTGTTTGAAAACATAGATCACTGCAACACTTCGGTGTGAAAGCACACCAAGACATGTACAATATGTTTTAAAAGCCTCACCTCTCTGTCTAGTCCGTCTGCATTGACTCTGATGACACCAGTGACTGGGTTGATGACAAACAGGGAGCCACTGGGCAACTCAGGCTCCTGCCTTATAATACGGAAGCGGATATCCGAGTTGTCAGTATTTGGCTGGTCCAGATCTGTGGCTACAACCTTAATCACATCAAAATCTGTAGAATGGCAAGTAAGAAGTGGAAATAAGTACAGGGGCTTCAAAAAGCATTCAGAGCACTTCATTGAAGAGGTGATTTACAAAATGAAGCCATACAACAACAGTATGCAAGTTTTCTTGACCCAACAATGCATCTGGTGGTTGTGGTGTGTGGTATGTCAATCAGTCAAGTCATCTTGGCATTTTTTTTTAGATTTGTCTCAATGCCTTGTACGAATTTTTATACCTCATATACTGGACTAAATTTATCCAAAAATATAAAAAGTAGTGTACAATAAAAAGGTCACTAAAAAAGGGCAATAGATAATTACTTAATATAAAAAGTCCCAATTCAGGACTGGCACACCCAATGTGTAGTATGCATGGTGTTGGAACATCTCCCGGATTTTATCAAAGTTTAGGGCAAACAGTCATAGCTCTGACTTTCTTTTTGTTAGTTAGTCAGTCATCATGCTTCACTTTTACAAGAGCAGACATCTTAAACAGGCTTAAATCAGATTCACAGACAGTACTTTTTGGTGAGGCCTCTGCCACTTCTCCCAGGAAGGTGTCTTGCTCAAACGTAGGTTTGTTGTCGTTCTGGTCAATTACATTCACTATGATATCCATAGGATCCTCAGCATTTCCTGAGCCTTCTGCCACAGCATGTGCTTGAAACTGCACACAGACAAACATTTGTTTTATGATACTGTATGCAAGAATAAACCATGCACATGCTTTCATTCCATATCATTAGAGCAGCATGCATGTAGGTGGCTAGTTTTACACCAGGTCACAAAAATCAATGAAAGGTGTTATCCTGAATTAAACATTCATGGGTTTGCTTTTGTTTAAAAGGCAGTGTAGCAAAGGTTTCATATAAGAGGCATAACATGGACCTAGAAAGGTGCATTCCACTTGTGTTGGACATTTTGATAAGAGCCAGCCGTCACTCTGGTTTACCAGTTAAGTGTATTATTATTATTATTATTATTTCTTTCGGTTTGTCAATCACTTTCAACATCAGGACTTTTTACCTTTTTTTTATTTAGGTTTCTTATTGAGTGTGCTATAAAGAAAGAAGAATGAAGATAAACGTCCGTCTGCCCCTTTATTCCTGTTTACAATTATTTATGTTGGGGTCCACAACTTTGTAAGACCACATGGCCTCTGGGAACAATAGAGAGTCATGAAGCTGGCTCCCCCAACCCCCAGTTTTTCACACGTTCATGCCAAACCTGCCCACTGAGTGAGCCTCTAGCTCTCATTGGTCAGTAGGATTTGGGATGGCACAAGGGTCGCGAAAGCAACCTGCCCTTTGTTCTCACTCTCTTTTTCTGCTGGACTTCCAAATGGGGAAGGGGACGAGCTGTCGAGAGCAGACACACAAAACTTCCCCTCAGACTGCTGAGGACTAACAAGTTTATTTAGCCAGCAGATGCAACAAGACTTTCAGGCTAATCCTACAACCAAAGGGAGTCACAGAGAGTTAGCACCGAGCTGCTAACTCTTCAAGGAACAAAGGAGTGACCGGTCTCCTCCATCCTGCACCACCAAGATTTTACAGCAACGACAGAATTCTTCACTGGAATTGCAACTATTCCAGCCTGGCTCACCTCCTCACAGACAGAATCACCAGACAGGAAGACATCTCTTTTCTTCCAAGGACTGGTAATGTTAACCTTGGCCTAGCATACAGCATAGCACAGCTAAGCACAGAACTGCTTAACTTGGTTAACTGTAACATACATGTACATGTAATGAATGGATTGGATTTGTCATTGTTGAATTGTATTGTTGTGACCGTAGTCAGGTTATTAATAGGTTGCTTGGCCACACTTAGAAGTTGAGGTTAGTTAGCTTCACACACAGAGACTCAGGGTCTTGTATGTATTTAACCATCCTCTTTACTAACCTGGCACCACAATCTCACACACATACTGTCTCACATACTTGAATACACACGCGGCCTTACCCTCGCCTGTCTGCCATTTTAACTTTGTTAACAAAGGAACACATGGTCAGACGCTCACCTGTCGACCATCTTGTCTTTGTTTCAGGCCCTGCTATCTTTCAACCAGCCACCTCTGCTTTTTTTCACATACACATCACAAACAAAAAAAGAATTAAAAATAAACAAATGTATGCGAAGTGACAGACAAGTGACACTTGAGGCGGCCGTGGCTCAGAAGGTCGAGCGGATGTCCACTGATCGGAAGATCGATCCCCAACCCCTGCAGTCAGCCTGTAGTAGTGTCCTTGGGCCAGATACTGAACCCCAAATTGCCCCCGAAGGTATAGCCATCAGTGTGTGAGTATGTGTGAATGGATACCTCTCCTAATGAGCAGGTGGAACCTTAGATGGTAGTCTCTGCCACCAGTGTATGAATGTGTGTGTGAATGGGTGAATGTGACAAGTGTTGTAAAGCGCTTTGAGGAGTCGGTAGACTTGAAAGGCGCTATATAAATGCAAGTCCATTTACATATATACACACACACCTGTATATTTAGATTAGTTATTGTGTGTTTTCCTTTTTGTTGTTTGTTGAATTTGGACATACATGCCATATGTTTAATGTTGCACAAGAGTGAATGCTGCCAACTTCTACACAGTCAATAACTCCAAATCCTTTGACTAGCTGCTGATATGGTAATTGTGGTTGTAATTATTAAGTTAATTACTAATCATAATTCCAAATTTACAGTTTAGTAGACTAAATGCGACTGATTAACTGATTAGCCATCTTTTCCCTTCTTTAAGGGTGGTGCCCCGAGGTGATCTAATGTAAATTACATCCTATTAATATAATTATTGATTATTTCTGATATTTATCAATTATTTTTGATAGTCAAATTTAATCTATTAGTTGTTGCCTTGTGCCCCAACATTAACATAATGTGTAAAGAAATTACTAATGTTTAAGGGAATTGGATACACCTAAATCATGTGCTTGTGCACCTAGATGAAAAAGGCTGTTAGCAGTATTGCAAAATAGTGAACTACACTGATTTAACTAGCATCCATCCATCATCTTCTGCTTGTCCTGGGTTGGGTCTCTGTGGCAGCAGGCTAAGTAAGAGTGTTCCAGACGTCCCTCTCTATCGCTTTCCGCTTTCCAGCTCCGTCCCCGGGATCCCGAGGCGTTCCCAGGCCAGACGAGATACAGTATGTAATCCCTCCAGCAAGTTCTGGGTCTGCCTCGGGTTCTCCCAGTTGGATGTGCCCGGAAGACCTCCAATGGGAGGCATCCAGGAAGCATCGTAATCAGACGCTCAAACTACCTCAACTGACTCCTTTCGATGCAAAGGAGCAGCAGCTCTACTCCAAGCTCCCTCTGGGTATCCGAAGTCCTCACCCTGACTCTAAGACTGAACCCAGCCACCCTACAGAGGAAACATAGATCGACTGGTAAATCGAGAGCTTTGCCTTCCGGCTCAGCTTCCTCTTCATAACAGTCCGGTACAACACCCGCATTACTGCTGATGCTGCATCCATCTCACGCTCCATTTTCCTGTCACTCGTGAACAAGACTCCAAGATACTTAAAACTCCTTCGCCTGGGGCAGTAGATGCTTCAGATGTTTTCCACAACTCCCTTTAAGATCATGATAGGTGGACAAAGAGTGTACGTTTAAAACTAACAACAGAGAGGATGCTTACCGTGTACCTGGGTTGCTCCTCTCTGTCCAGTGGTTGTGTGAGATACAGATTACCAGAGACTCTGTCCATGGTGAAGAGACCAACAGGGTCCTGATCAGCTCCTGGACCAGTGATGCTGTAATAAATCTTCTTTATTTTATCTTCATTAGAACGGATCTGGACAAAACACACCAGGCCTGAGTTATACTACCATCACTGACAATAGTTACAATATTGTAAATCAGAGTTTAATGACTGCAGTGGAAACCAACGTGGAGAAACATTCAAAATTCAGTTCAGTATCAAATTCAAAATCACAAGGGGTTTTCATTCCTCTTACTTGAGATACTTTAAGGGGGTAGGGTCCTCTGTTATTCTCTGCAACATTGATGTCAGGAATAACCCAGTCTCTCTTCCTCCTCCTCAGCCCTTTATCAGACTTGGGGAAATGCAGAACAGGCACCTGTAGATCGGTTGCGCTCTGTGTAAACACACACACTTATTAAGTAAGGGGTTGAATAATACAACAGTCCTAGAAATTTTTCAAAAAAATGCCATTAGTTTAAAATGCTTTATCAGTTTAATACGAGTAAATATTGTAAAACCAATCCTAGATTAGTGGAGTCTAGTGATGCAAATTTCGTACATTTTCTTTAACAGATACTTGAACACTTAAACAATCAATTGATTAATCATTATTAATAAGATACAAAACACCCGTCTTTATTTTCTTTTAGTTTTATTTAAAATAATTCTAGCACCACAGTAGTTGTGTAATCGGTATGTAATGTTAGTTCAGTAACTCACGAAATCCCTCACCGTCCATCACGTTCATATAGGCATCTTTTCTACCATAAAGTAAATCCTCAGAGTTATTGCCTCTGCTCACACAAGATTGCACATCAATACAGCCTCTCCAACCTAACACTGACGTGACACACTTTCAACTGCAACCATCGGGGACCGAATTTCCGGCAGTACAACACTGACATTTGACTGGAGCTGAATTGCCACTGTCGCAATATTAATATTGAGCATTGTCCTCTTTAACGGTGTAGTACTCCCATGTTGGACATTGTTTCGCCCCCTTCTTCTTGCCTCACTACTGTCTGCTTCTTCTTCTGTTGCGCCAGTAGTTTTTCTGAACTGCAAGTGATGTGTGTCCCCTTGTGCTATAAAAGTCAATATATGAGAGCTCCAGAGCAATGGTGCATGAAACACATTGTTGGTTAATACATTTTTAATTGGTTAAATTCTTAAGGGCGAATAATGGATTAATCATGAATCATTAACATCCCTAGTTGAGTTCAATCTATATACAGCATTCAATAATATTCAGTGATATTGACAGGTACGTGTCTTGCAATAAAATTTTAAGGCACACAGTCAACTGGCTCACTCATCGAGCAATGTATGTGCCATGTATGTTAAAGATTTTTTTTTTCAATTTCTAAAAGAAAAACAGATATTGCATGCAGAGCCTTTTTGCTGTCAAACTGCCTGCAACAAGGTCTTAATTGGGAACAAAAAAGTATATTTTTCATATAATGTATTGTTTTGATAGAGTTTTATTAAGTACAAAGGGGTTGAAAGTTTCCTTCATGCCCCTTCAGTAGTGTCTTTAATTTTACCTCTTTGTTATCAGCAGAGTCCACTTCAGTAAGGTGTTGCTGGTTATGGTTATGGGGTTTATGGTCTTGATGCTCAACATTTTGGTGGTGCAGTAGCCTGACAGGAAGGGTCATTTGGCGACCTTGCGAATGCCAGGTGTTGATGAGGAAGTCCAAGTGACCTTCATAAAGAGAAATCGGTCTCTTTATCTGGATGGAAAAAAACAGACATCAGACAAGACTAACATGTTGGTAACAGTTTCAGATTTAAGAAATGTCTCTATGTCACAAAATCCAAATTTGGCAAACTGAACTGCTGAGACACTTTGATGGTATTCTTCTCCAACATGTGTAGGGTAGAATGAGTAGTGATCAAAAACAGTATTATTGCTGTTCAACTAAATCTCTGCAACCTTTCAGGTGGGTTCAAGTCAATATCTAGTGTACCTAAATACACTAGAACACTTAATCATCACAGTATAACACCAAGTCAGTTAAACTTCAGGGATATCAATCTGTCCATTTAGGAAGCACAA
>JBBPCS010006059.1:0-10061 GCA_037974645.1 Hollardia meadi
GGAGGTGGGACACAACCCTCTCTACCTTAAAGCAGACATAGAGCCTAGTCAGAGCCTTAAAGTCCAACATCACTGGGTCTGGGTTTTAGTCAAACAGTGTCATCCGTCTTTGTTTAGAAACATTTATGAAGTCGAGTCAGCTGTGGAACTCACAGTCAGTTTCTCTTCGTAGCGTACTTAACAGTTAACAGGAAACAGGCTTCGCTAAGTTATTGATCCATTGTGTCGTACTGGCAAGGTGGAAGTGTGTGTGTGTGTGTGTGTGTGTGCTTGTACTTATCTCACATAAAGTCTTTATCGTGTGTGATTGTTGCGTCTGTGTGTATTTGTTTGGTTGTGTACGACTCAAGGCTTGTGTATATCATTCTTGTGTTTGTGCATAAGAAAGATTAATGTTTATACTCTTCAACTTCTTTTCCTGCTTCCTTTCATTCTTCCTTCTCCTCCCTCCTTCCCTTTCCCCATGCTTACTCCTTCTCTCCTTCCATCCCTCTCTAATAACAGTTATTTTTTTCCTTCTGCCCATCACCCTCCTCTCTCCTCCCCCAATCTCTAACTTCCCTCCTCCCTCCGTTGAATATCAATTATTTCCTCCCGCCTTTTCATTCCCTCCAGTCCTCCCCTACCTCACTCTTCTCCACCCACCTTCTTCCTCCCGTAGTTCTTTGCTTTTCTCATCTCTCCTCTTTGGGAACATTTTCCTTCTGATTAAAGAAGTTGGTTTGTGGGTTATGGTCGAGGGGAGCAGTTTATCCGACGGGAGGATCAAAAACAGAATCCACACAGCCTCAGTGCAATAATAAACCAGTACTACTACAAATAGGATTTGACAAGAAATGGCAAAACAAGGCTAAGATATCCGTACTTTAGATGTGAGTAGGGCGAGAAAATGTGATGAGATTTCTTGATATTTCCTCATTTTTTGTCACCCACCTCAGCTCACACATCAGCACACACACTGTCCAAGTCGAACTTGTCGTGATGTTGTTCTTAAAGAAGTGTTTCACTGCTGGAAAGATGTTTTTGTCATAAAGCTGGGCTGTAAATGCTGTAAATGCAAATACTTTTTTGAAATTAGTGCTACATGACCAGAGAAAACAGAGAAAAAGGGCTGTGGTGTTTACTTTCCTTCAAAAAATAGAAAAACCTACAACAACCACAATGCACTGCGCCGCGCTGGACTAATAAACGCTCTGGCTGCTTGGTTTTGGTTTGTCCAATTTGAAAAAAGGTAGTACCAGCCATTTCTCATACCCTGCTCGTCAGATAACGACATTTTGTCACGGCACCTCGCCTCTCATCCAGACGATGTACCAGCAGTGTAAAGCCGTCCGCATCAGTATCAGACGACTTGAACAGATGACGTAGCGCAACACACTTTCCAAAGCGGGAAAGTGCCGAGAGGGTTGGAGGTCGGGGTTGAGTGGAGGGTCACACACATGACTTTGACCCAGGAGACCGGAGTTCACGTCTTATTTAAAACCAAGCATCAGCAGTCATTTCCTAAACCTAACCACATGTTTTTTTGCTTAAACTTAACCAGACGTCACCGTTGTTTTGTGCCAAAGTAACGTAGACCTTGTGCGTCAGGATAAGACGCACAGGGCGTGAGCCTTTGCACGTCGGCTAGAGACACTAAAGGGAAGTCTTAGCGCGTTGTCCAGTGACGCCAAAGAGTACCTTGCGCATCTAGACGCGAAGGGCACATGACAAAACGTAGGGATGTGACGAGCTGGGATGAGAACGCGTTGGAAGTAAACTTAAATATGTTTTTTTAAGCAAGAAATGGGTAACAAGTATCTTCGGTCGGCACTTCCTAGTTTTACAGTTTGATCTGAGTCTTTTCAGCCTCCGTTTTCACAGTACAGTAAACAATATGGCAGCCACTTCCTGTTCTACAGCTAAACAGTACACTAAAAAATATGTTTCTGAAAACATTTGAGAGGAGAAAAATGCAGTAACAGAATCTTGGCTCATATTTGATCTGCAATGCCTCGTTAGTTTGATCTGAGTTTGGTGAGACGCCGCTCTCTTGATCCATGAGACGACTTATATGCTCTTTGTGTCTGTGGAGGTGGACATGCGAAAATGAGGAAGTACAATTTGCAGTCGGAACAGCAGCCCAAGAGCCTGTAGATATATTTGCTATAGAGCTATATTTGCTGGTAAATGAGAAGGAGGCTCTGGGCTCAGGCAAAATGGAGAGAAGTTTAACATTTGTACATTCTACCCACATTGTTGACAAGTTGAAAGGACATTCCTCTAGTGTCTCTCCCAAACGTGACACACATCACATCTATCTTTCAGTCTCAAGGCTAATTATTTTTCCAATTTTATGGAGGAAGTGAGGACTGAGAAATAAGCAGAATATTGACAGCTGTGTGCTAAAAGTTTAAAACGAAGTCCACCTCAATTACAGATAAATTCATCATTTACTCTTTCATCTTTTCTTCTTACCAGTCCTCCACCCCCTTTTACTCCATTGTCTTCTTGTCTTCCTCTCCTCTCCAGCTTGTTCTTCGCTCCCAGGAGAAGCTGGGAGCAGCAAGCTCCATTCATAATGCAAATAAGCTCCGACACCAAAACACATTCTTCATACAGTGTGTTATGTGAGAGGTTTGGCACTGAGGAAAAGAAATGCTCCAACTGGCACAGTGTGAAGTGCGAAGTCAGCATCCAGGACCAGAACCACAGGAATTCACAGGTGAATAGAAAAAAAGATATTGTGCACGACAATACTGCAAATGTACTGAATAATACAGGTAAAAGTACACTTTTTCATTATGGTAAATGCTTGAAAAATAAGAAAAATACGTTATCTTTTAAATGTTATAAAGACTTAGAATTGTTTTCTATTTCATTTTGAAGACTTTCAGAATTTTTTCTCTTTGTGAATACGTTTAAAGTAGTGAGTCATCATTTTCCACAATTAAATTTTGTAAGGGCGACGAGTCAAAGTGATACCACACATGTGTTTGATCTGCTCTGATTTAATTGTATCACATGATTGTGAAAAGCAAACAAAAAATGTCTCTATTGTCATGTTTTGTTAGGCAGATGTTGTTGTTGATGTTAGTGTTTGTACTGCAGGTTTTCTCTCACCTCAAGGACCCCTGAGTGGATTCCCTCTTAAGGATCAGAATCCAAACACAACCCCCTAAAACCCCCGGAACCTCTGCTGTGATTAGAGAACTTTCAAAAAGTCCTGGGTGCCCCGGAAGTAAAATCCTGACTGAGTGTCCTTTAGAACTCCTGGCATTTTCATATTTATTAAAAAAAAATTAAACCCACTCTTACCACTGAAATCTCTTGAAGACCCCCGAACATCTATCAGGGACTATGAAGGACTACGATAAACCCTTCAAGAACCTCAAGAAGAAGAACCCTCGAAGTTGTTTCACTGCGGGTTGACTCGACTTGTTTTTCAGGTACCTCCTCAAGGTTGGTGGGATTCTTAGCTGGTCATCATCACGACGCTGTGCTCCCTTCAGTTTTCTTGCAGTGAGGAAAAAAATATGCGGGAGCTTTACTTCAGTCTTGACAAGCTGCAGCCTTTTATTCACTGACAAACTGTTACCTTCACTGTACATTTACTGATAAACTGACAGCTTCGCTGCATCCTTTTCCTCTGCCTCAACCACACACTCACTACGCACACACAGATACTCTACTCTTATAACAGAGGATATGAATGAATCCACTGCACACTCACTAATTGGTCTGCAGTGGATTCACGTCACCTTTTAGTATCGACTCAGTTGGTTTGGACCCTCGACCGAGGCGATACCAACGAGTACCAACTAACAGGAACGATCCACGATAGAAGAAGGAAAAAAACAAACAAGTACCGTGCAGTGGAAACGCGACATAAAAGAGGTCTACTCATTGACTGTTGGAATCTATTCACAGACCATTGAAATATACAGAGAAATCTTTGGGATGTCTTCGGGGTTTTTCCATTTCCACTACTGGAGAAGCTCTTGGACCAAATCAGCCACCCTTACAATGTCTTTAAGAATGTATTGAACGCTCTCAGACACCACCAGAACCTTTTTGAGGACTGCTTAAAACATAGAAAACTTCCCAAGAAGCCTCACGTCTGCTTTAGTACACTAGAATCCCCCAAGAACCCTTTTGCAACATATTACAAACAACATTTTCCATCCCCATAAACTCATCAGACAGAGACAAGATGAATTTTTGATTAGAGTCAGAAGTTTAATAGCTTTGCATACAAATAGGAATTTGTATTGTCACAGAGTGTATTTGGGTGGTGCTTAATCCTTTTTTGAGTGGCTCTGGAAACTCCTCAAAAAACCTTGAATTCCTTAAAGGAGCTCTAGGCCTTCTTCAGCGATCAAAGGACCCTGAATCCGGAATCTGGGAAACCCATGAGGGATCCTCATGAACCCTTTCGTGGTCACCCACAGCGATTCCTGTCACCTTGTCAATGACCTTTGAGAAGTCGCTCCAAAACCCTTAACACCACTTCAGATCTCACTGTAAACTGTCTTTGAAGACCTTTGAAAAGTCTGCAGAACCTCTTCAGGAGCCCCTGGAATGTCTTCGGAGCCCTGTCGTCTCTTTCGTACAGTAAAACTTCCTGAAAAACCTCTGGGGCTTCTTTGAAGATTCCTGTTTTGTGAATCAAACGTATGTGTGTGCATGTGTGTGTGTGTGTGTGTGTGTGTGTACAGTACATACCACCAGCTCTGCTGCTATATTAAACGTCCAACATGCTGATCGGTGCACAGTTGCAAGTCTCACTGAGCTCCCGTAGCTTCAGGGCAGCTACCGAACAGCACGCTGCCGAGGATTAGCCTGCTTACACACTTGAAGAACACCTCTCGTGTTTCCTACGTGCCGACACACACACACACCACAGGGGCGTGAGGCATGTTGGTGTTGCATTGTGCATTGAAGAGGATGATTTAGCATGTTATATTGAATATGCATGTGGCATTTGCATCACAGTGTTCCTTCATGGATGCATACTCGCCACAGAGCAGGGTCGAAGAAATGCTTAAAACAGGAAGATTCATGGATAGATCTTCGGTAGGAAAAACCTTTTTGTGTCTGAGTCAACTGTCAGACAGCCACAATAAAAAGAGACATTACAATCAAAGACAGACATTTAACAACAACATCAGCAAGGAGGACTGGAGGATATAAAGGTATAGTATACCCTGCACCTCCGTCCTGATGGTGACTCGACTGTATTTTTTGAAAATAATACAACAAATTTATCTCTACAAAGTTGTTAATCTACTGATTTCATGCATTCGTTGAATCATTTTCCTATATTTTTCCTATCTTACGCTGCAATCATCTGGCAGACATCCATCCGTTATCCTTTATCTGTTTATCTATCACCGCTTATGCTTTGCAGGGGCGGATCCTATCCCAGCTCAAGGCAGGGTACACCCTGCACGGTTTCATCACAGGGCTGACACATAGAGAGAAACAAACCTAAAGAAAGGTAAGGTAAGGTATAAATGTCGGTTTACAATGGGACGATTCTTCCGGAGACGCTTTTGAACCACAATATGTGTGTCGTCATCATCAACAGTCGAACCTTACACCCATCCTCACTGTGTCATTGACAAATTAGACCCATTTATTTTAGTTTGGCGAGTAGTTCTGTATATCTGCATTCATGCTGTTGTTAATTCAATGCAGTTGCATGGTGTTTCAGTGTTTACACCCACATGATCAGCTGTTGCACACTGCCACATACTCTCAGGAGCTGAAATGTAAAAGAAAAAATGTCCATAGAAACAAAGAGCAGTGTGTGTGTGTGTGTGTGTGTGTGTGTGTGTTAAATGCTGAACAGAGCACAGAAATGTTCCAGCAACCCAGTGCTTACATTAGGAGGATTAAAAATAAGTAAATCAACCGCAGTTTGGTGTTTTAATTAACAGAAAATGGTTTGTTAAAAAACGGGGAGATTTGTGGGTTAATTTACATAAAAGTCAAAAAAAAAAAAACATTAGGTAGAAAGTCAATATTTGTCCTCCACCTTTGTCAGTTTTAATTAATCACATTAATATAATGAACACAAAATTGCCAAAGCGATAAAGTGAAAGAGATAAATAAAAGATAATTAAATACAGTCTCAACCAACGCGTCCTCATCCCAGAACATCACATACGGGCGTTTTGTCGCGTCCTTTCCAGACACACAAGGTACCCTTTGGGGTCCGAGGCCGATACGCTATCGTCTTATCCTGATGCACAAGTCATACATTACTTTGGTTAAGTTTAGGCACAAAAAACTGATTTCCTAAATCCCCCGAGAACCCTTTGTGTGCAACTTCAGAAGTCAGAAGTGGTTAGGTTTAGGAAAAGACTGGTGACGCGAACTCTGGTCTCCTGGGTGAAGGTCCCTCCACTTAACCCCGTCCTTCAACCTTTTTGGCACTTCCTCGTTTTGTGAGCTACTTCACGCTACATCGTCTGTTCAGGTCGTCTGATACTGATGCGGACTGCTTTACATTGCAGGTACATTAAACCCTTGTGCATCTCTGCCTGAGGCTAAAGGGTAAACCTTGTGTGTCCGGATGAGACACGAGGGGCCGTGACAAATCGTGGATATCTGACGAGCTGGGGATGACAACGGGCTGTTTACTTACGTGCCAAGTCTATTTCTTTGACAAATGTGAGGTTAATGACCAATAAACCACTGAACCATAACCAATTTTGCAGAATGCTCCGATTCCGTATTTTTCCTCTTCTCTTCATCTCTTCATCAGAGGTATGAGATCTACAGTCATCTACAGTATAGTGTTCAAGATAATTAAGGCCTCTTTGCACAGACTCAGAGGAAGCTACCTTCCAACACACACACACACACACACACACACACACACACACACACACACACACACACACACACACACACACACACACACAGGCGTTCGCATGACACTACGCTGTTTATATTAACATATGCATGACAGCCTGCTTCATGAGCAAGGGATGTGTGTGTGTGTGTGTGTGTGTCCAGAGTACAGAGAGTGTTCAACCAACAACAGCTCTAAAAAAAAACAAGAAAACATAAGGGGCTGCGTTGGTGAACAGATGAAATACGATCCAGTATAGATCCATGAGTTTGAAGGATTATCAGATGCCAAAACACTGCACAGACAATGACAGCAGGAACTTATGATGTGTGTGTGAGGAGTGAATGACAGGATGGTATTAAAAAATAAGTGCCTATGAGTGGACAGGTGATGTGTTAGCAAATTCTGTGTGTGCGTGTGCCTGCTCGTCTCAGCCTTTCTGCAGCAGAGCAGGGATCAGGGTTGTGCAACAGCCTCCAGTGGTGTAAACCTCGTTAACTCCCACCCCCTGTCTTTGATCTCAGTCTAACGAGGAGAAAACTAAGTGTTAACGAGCCAAGGCGGACTCTGGGGTACTTTCAGCTGCAAATCATTCCATGGGAATGTGTGTGTGTGTGTGTGTGTGTGTGCGTGCGTGTGTGTGTGGTTTTGAGGCAGACCGTGGAGGTTCGTGGTGGGCTCTGGAAAGGCTTTAAGGTGGTCCTTCAACAGCCCATTCTCCTCCCCAACTCGTCAGATATTGGCGATTTGTCATGGCCTCTCGAGTCTTCTCCAGAAGCACAGGCGTACCCTTTGGCGTCAGGCAGAGATGCACAAGGGTTTAATGTATCTGCAATGTCAGTTTCAGATGACAGATGAAGTAGCGTGACGTACTTTCCAAACCGAGAAAGTGCCAAGAGGGGTGAGCCCCAAGTCGAAAAGGTGGTCAAGCAGAAAACAGTAAAGGTTTGGCTGTGCTACAAAAAGTTAGTTCAACTTCATGCAACGTGTCTGATAGAGTCCAACACTGGTTCCTATGAATTATTAATTAAGTTTAAAGTTACGTTTTTTCAGCGGTAGAACTCCTTGGATATTGATACTTCTTTTTTTTTGGTTCGTTATAAAAGAGCAAAGCTCAAGTGGGACAAAAAAATAAATCTCGGACCTTGTGTTATTAACCCTGACCAAGCCGTTCGTGGCTTTGAAATGGAGCAATATGACAAAAAACTTGCTTGATTTGTTTCAGGCCTGGAATTTCGTAATTTTAGGGGCAAGGCTTCATGTCGGGGCATCAAGGCCAGAAGTGAAAAACAAAATCCATTCCTAAGAGCATTTTTAGTAAACAGAGTAACAAATAATAAATGTGTAATTTATTTGTAATTCATATTCAGAATAGTTGTAGGAACACAAACCATCAGTACGATCACTGAAGCCTCAGTCAGGGCACTAAAATGTGCTGTTATGACGTGTTTATGACAAGTTTTACTGTCTTGTGGGTGCAGTCTGATTATATAAACTTACACATATACCTTATTTACCTTATTTCACTCACAAACTACTTTTAACCTGCTCACCTTGCTTTTGTAATCAAAACCATCACCGGAATCATTTCTACCTGCGTCCTCAGGGATCTCACAAATGTGAATGCATTGCACGCTTAAGACTTCATGTGAGAAGGACATCCACGGCTTTGAAATGAAATGAAGGTTGTCGTCTCTTATTGCTGTGACTCTTGATTTCCATTCACGCCCACACATACAGCAAAATCCTCCATATTCATGTTTGTTCAGACCGCTATCAAGACGCCGTTGAGTTTTTTATTTTAGGAATGGGTGATATCATAAATCTCTCTTCCATGTGTGTGTCTCACAGACACGCACACACACACACACTGTGAGAGGATAACATCACGACGGAGAAAGTAAAGACGAGCGAGGACACCATATCCGTACTCAGAATGAGCAGGATTAGCCTGAAGTTGTTAATTCAAGCCTGCAAATTGATACGGGTTGATCGGAAGTTGATATGTTCATTATTTATTAGAAAAATATTAGCTTCAGAATTGAGCTTCAGGTCAATGTTTTTGATCATAAGAGTAAGAGAACTATTTACAGAACAAGTTTGTTCTTGAATGAATAAACTTTAGTCAGCTGCACAAAGAGGATTTTGTTTTACACGAGGACGGGTATTGACACATTTTACCGGGATGATACTTGTAAAAAACTACCTTATCTGTACCGGATACTCATTTCAGCCGCGTACTCTAAGGATGAAAATACGACAGGGAACACGAGCCTTCTGGCAAACGATAAACCTGATTAGAAGCTGTGCGGCAGTAAAGTTAAACCTGCATTACCTGCATCCATTCTGTCTCCACAAAGACTTTGACAGGCTTCTGACGACATACTTCTCGTTGCTCTCGCCTGTAGCTCATACTTGTATTTACTTATTCTGCTCTGGAAAACCAATCTTTGCTAAAAACGCATCGCTTCCGACGAGCCAGCGCGGGAAAGTCGCCATCGACACCGGCATAAAAACACCGGCGTGCTGCGAAATAGAGATTTATCTGGCGGTGATCGACTTAAACAACATTGTCTGAACTCCTTTGGCGAAAAAAACAAAACAACCTCCAAAACTTTCTTTGTGATGACTCATTTTGAAATAGCCGGTTTTGCAAGGTGTTGTCACTCTGCTGCAGTGAAAGAAGATTTGATATAAGTGGCCACACTTTCAAGAAACTTTCAAGGAAAGAATCCAAACTGCTTTGATTGTGAGCTGAAATACTTGACTGCGATTTTACCAGTCAAGCTCAAGGATAAAGCTCATTTAACTCTCTGGTGCAGAGAGTGGGTGGTTCACACTTACTTCACGGCGCGTATTTGTGTGTGTTTTTGATTGAAGGAGGAAGAGAGATGTGTGTGTGCGTGTGTGTGTGTGTGTGTGTAGTACACTGTGTGTCTGATGAAGACTGCAGTATCTGGGTGGAGGCGGAGAAAGACGGAGAGGTAGAGAATGAAGTCGGCCAGCAAACCCGACCTTTAACTTCACTGCTCACTGCTGCTCACCTTAACTCAATTTGGATTCCTCACCTTCAGCCTTAATATGAACCCTCAAGTGACCCTTTAATGAAGTAAAGGACTGAACTTATAGTATCCTTCACTGTTGGAGGACACACACACACACACACACACACACACACACACACACACACACACACACACACACACACACACACACACAC
>JBBPCS010006060.1:0-10061 GCA_037974645.1 Hollardia meadi
GTGTGTGTGTGTGTGTGTGTGTGTGTGTGTGTGTGTGTGTGTGTGTGTGTGTGTGTGTGTGTGTGTGTGTGTCCTGCAGCGAGTCAGTCCATTAGAGCAGTTGTCTATTAAGGATGATGTACAGTGGCAGAGTGGTGGTCTGACTCTCTGAAAAGAGGCTGAGATTCTCTGGTTAGATTGAAAAATGTGCAGATAGACCGAAAGCTTAATATTAAAGTGAAAAACTGCATAGAACTAAGTGTGTGGAAATCTCTGCTTTCATTTGGACTCATCATATTTTCCAGCACCTTAGCGAAGTCCTAGCTGGGTGAAGCGGTGGTCTTTCTACATTATCTAGATTGAAAAATGTAACGTGAGGAAAGTCATTGATTTTAAACCAGTAAAGTGACTGAATATGAGAAACAGGGCAATCTGTCTTCATTTACTGTCTCTTTGGCACATACGATTGCAGAAATGTTACTCAAAGTATTGATTACTTTTGATTTATTTTCCTGATTTATTGATTTTAGTGATTTCCGAAATGATTTACCTTTTGTAAATTCCGTTCATTCAACTGATTTCTGGAAAATGTACCTGTAATTTTGACTTCATCAGACTCTCTCTGCCTGCTCTTTCCTTTATGTGAAGAAGTAGATTACATTTACATTGACACTCATATGTAAAGATTAGAAACTGAGACTGTTGATTGGAATATTGGAAGATTATAGATATAGATATATTTTTTAGATTATTAATATGAATAATTTGCAAACATACTGTCTCACTCAATAATCTTTGAAGGGACTAGAAATCAATGCCTGGATATGATGTTCTAGTAGAACTACAGATGAAGCAAGCAAACTACAGTTTTGTTAAGTCGTGCCTGATAAAGTGGACAGCAGGTTAGGAAAGTG
This sequence comes from Hollardia meadi, assembly GCA_037974645.1. NCBI lineage: Eukaryota > Metazoa > Chordata > Actinopteri > Tetraodontiformes > Triacanthodidae > Hollardia > Hollardia meadi. The sequence goes on from JBBPCS010006060.1 coordinate 894, forward strand.
TTTATGTTTCAGTGAAGGGTTTGGTATGAGATCAAATAATGCAGGGACAATATGATACCATCTGTAGGCTCATAATGCAGGTAAAAGCTTATAAAATTTGAACTGAGTGGCTTCTCATTAAAGAAAGATGTGTAACACTAAAGTGTAACCTTAGTTCAAAAAAGGAAGTTTCAGCGTGATTAAGGAACGACATCAGCACGACAAACTGAGGAACAAGTGAAATTTGAATGTCTCATGAAGATAATATTATGAGACTGAATTTAGAAATATATAATGATATAATATAATGAATTCACATTCAATAGATAATTCATAGTGTAATTCCCTTTAAAATCCATTTTAAAAAGTGATTAAAATAATTAAATAATTAACATTAATTGGTGCTTTCTATGTAGCTCTATCACTAAAAAGAAAAAATGAAAAAAGACTGAACATACAATGAACCATTGAAAAAGTCATTGGATTATAATGCTTAATGTGCTACTACAGCTGAATACAAACTGACCAGAAAGGCAGCAATAGCTCCCCCGATGGCTTGTCCTGCAATCACATCACTCCAGTGGTTTCGGTACTCGGCCACTCTGTTGATGCCTGTTAGCACAGCCAGACTGACCAGTGAGAGACTGAGGAGGGGGCCAGTCAGATGACCTCTTCTGGATCCGACACAGGACATGACATACATCTGAAAAGGAAAATCATTTTTCTGTTGGTGACACTAGTCAATGTGGGGATAAGCTGGTTGCTGATCATTTCTGTTGGTCTCTGTGCATTAAACAGAGCCACTCACTGCCAGGTAAACTGCTGTATACAGACTCAGTGCAGCCTCTTTGGAGGGGAACGTCTTTCTGGCTCTCATGATGTCATCGGGGTCACCAGTACAAGCATCTGATTGGCTGACAAAGTGTGCCATGTCCTGGCAGCCGAGGGCAGTGTAATTGGGCTGGCAAACAGACAGGAAGTGAGGAGCCAGACTTCCTGTGATAAGCTGACCTGCGTTGACGAAGATGTCTGTTGCAAACAGACCAAAGACATATACACCTACAGAGAGATATACTGTAGATTAGATGATTTGCATTTGGGCACAAATCAAAGTCAGCAGAAGTGTAAAGTAGCATAAAATAAAGATACTCAAGTACAGTACAAGTACGTCAAATATATACAGTACTTATGTACAATACTTGAGTAAATGTATTTGATTCATCAGCATAGGTTATGCTAAAATGTTAGCGCTTTGTTCGCTATCACTTAATATATGTTGTAGTGTATGCTACAGTGTTACATATACGTATTATATATGAATGCTAGCTGAGTAGTAGCTGAGTAGCACTGACAACATCGCTGACATGAAGCAGAGCCTTGTTAATCTTGCTTGTTTAGTACGGCAGCCCAGAGGTGCCATCGTTACAGAAAAGATTTTTTTGTCATTAGAATGAGAAAAGTGTTTTGTTAGTAGGACCCAAGATTTCACATTCTTAAGGTGAAATCTTTGCACAGTACATTCCAACAAATGAATATAGCATGGACACTCCTTTCTGCTAATAATCCCATGTTGCTCAGCCGTGCAAGATTCAAAAGTCACACTTAAACACTCAAGTCTCAATTTGCTCCAGTTAATCACTGAGTGTTTATTATGTACTGCTATTGTGCAAGTTTACTTACCAGAACAGTCAAATAGAACAGAGTTGTCTTTAATGCTATGAAATCAAAATGTCCACTGTGAAAAAGGCAGCAGTGAATGAGTAAACTAGACAAAGATTTAATGCTATAATGAGGCATTCTTGTTATCAGAAGAGTAATTTACATTTGTACAAATCATGCCATTGTAACAACACAATGCTCTGCACCTCATTAGAAGAACTGCTTGTTAAAATACCTCGATATAACGAGGGCTGTATCTCGTTAGGTTAACAAAGAACACTTCCTCAACAAGAGGAGACACTATGGACTGGTTGCACGGCAGACATTTAAGGTCCTGCTATTGTGCATGCTGGTTCACACCCACTGTTACTGGGACACTTAATGGAACTGAGCCGTCGTTAGTGTGCAACCAGTACATTGTTGTAACATTCAAACCATCATTACACTGCACAGATACTGTAGTGAACATGAGCATTTGAACTGCTCAAGTCACAATCTGGTTATAATTACATCATATTTTAACAATATCAAAAGAGTATCTGGTCCGACTTGTTATTAGCTCCTGATGCAGAACACCTGGAAGACACCAGAATGAGATTAATGGGTTAGCGAGGTATGTTGAGTCTAAAGCCAGAGTTTTCAGTGTCACGAAGGTGGCTCTCTTTTAATCTGGTTGATCACCATGATGCTGAACACATAACCTAGTCCGGAGGAGGTTACTGTATGTTCAGAGATTCAGATAAAAATTGCCTATTAACAGCGCTGCCCTTTCACTACTTCTTTTCCTAACAATATTCCTCTGTGAGATATAGATTCTCAGCTGAGGAAATACATTATATACAAACTTGGTGAGCCATACATTAAAGAACAGTATGTACAGTAATGCCATTAAAGAAGGGGTGTAATTACAGCAGCGCAAATATTATATATCTCATAGTTCAGTTGGTGATGCAAAAATATTTTTTCCCTGTTTGCTTCAGAGAATACTAAGACTTTAAATATGACACACCATATCATCCATATAAACAAATGATGAAGGCACAGCAGCTATAGACCACTGTGGATGATGTTTTTATGCTCAGTTCTGGTTTGTTGCCGAGTCCATTTACACTGCTGGTACTGCAGCTTAAAGCACACTGATTATAAAAGACGAATAGATACCAATAGACCTGTGATGAATACATTTATCATAGATAATCTTCAATCAATAAAAATCATTTCACTTTGATTCAGCCAAGAGCGAAAGTGATTTCCACGTATCTTCATTATGGGACAGTGTCAAACCTAAATGCAGTATAATGTTTAAATCTGTTGTATCTAGTTTAAAGTTGAAGAGCTCTACAATGTGCAGTTGTGACGAAAGAAATAAAACCACAGGTGAGAGTGCATTTAGTGGTGAAATACATTATGACTTTACAGTATCAGCAACTTCCTGCCGGCATTTCTCTCTTGCCTTATTTGCAGCAACAGTGTTTCTTTTTGCTGTAATATATTTTTTATACTATTCATAGCTCTCCATTATAACAACCTGCTCTTGATTGAAGTAAGCGGCACGTGATTGGTTGATTTCTTGCGGAAAAAGAGTCAAATGACGCAGCAAATGGCCCTTTCTATGGGAACGCGCACAGAGCCTGAAGCAGAAAGCCTGGGTTAACAAAGAAAGTTGATAACCACGTTCGTGATACTCTGACTGGGGCTTCAGGGTTTGTCGAGCCAGCTCCCACAAAGAAAGCCTGGCTCTGTTGAACTTGCTTCGTAGTACACCCCTCTGGAGAGCAATGCTGGATGTGATGTTCTGGACTGTAAAACAATTTGGCATTCACTTTTTTTCCAACCGTAAAATTAAAACCTGAACTTCCTATCAGACGGATGAGTACAATCACCACTGAATGACACTAATTGTTACCAAAATTGATATTCAGCATGAAGCACTTTTAATTAAACCACAAAAATATGACTCTATGAATTTTAAAAAACAGCTAAATGTCAGTACCATTGACTGTACAGTATACAGTATAAAGATGGACAACATGACCTCCCCAAAAGTGAAGCCAAAACTTATTGATCGCCCCCTGGTGGTGGGCTGCAGTATTGGTCATTAAGTCCTCCCCCTCAATGATCTCAGATAGGACATGGGCCAAACTAAAAACTTAAAGTACACCTCAAATAAATTTTTCCCAAAGATGCTTTCTGTCATTTTAGGTAGTTCTTATCATGCTGATGTATGTTCAAGTTTTCATTTTTCTGATCAGTTTGGTTTTCATTAGTTATTTAATGCTATAAAAACGGGGTGAAACGTCACGATTGACAGCTGCGCCCTGCTCAGGATTGGGCGGGCGGGTGTATGGACGGGAACTCGAGACCACGGCTCTGGTGCCCAGTCGCTTTTGCGCAGACTCTGGCTCCAAATGACATCACCAGAGCAAGATGGCAGCACTCGTATCTGGGATATTTTGGCTTCATTTTTATAAAATGGGAGGAAGTTGAGACATATCAGCCATCTTTATTTATGTCAGTGGTGTGTTTGTGCTTAGATTACCAAGGAAACGGAAGGTCCTGCGCACCATGGGGTTCACGTAGCAACAGTCACCCATGAGAACAACTTTCTCTTGGTCGTACAGGTTGTTTGAGTTGTGGTGAAGGAGGAAGATAACTAGCTCTACACCTGAAATCTGCAAACAGAATGAAAAAAGATTACTTTTGTTGTTACCTCCGCCAAGGAGGTTATGTTTTCAGTGCTGTTTGTTTGTCTGTCTGTTTGTCTGTCAGCAGGATTACACAAAAACTACTGAATGGATTTCCACGAAACTTGGTGGAAGGATGGGGCATTGGAAGAACAAGGAAGGAAGAACTCATTAAATTATGGAGCAGAGGGGTGGATACAGGAATTTTTTAACAACAACATTGCAAGATAGGGCATTTTCCTGACATTTTCATAAATTTTCCATAGAATAATGCATGGATCCTGATTTTTTAAAAATCAGGCATATTTAGAGGGCTGGTATCTATGAGTGTGTATAATTTAGTGCGGATCCAAATAAAAATCCATATCTAGTGGATTTAAACGTGTTTTTATAGGGGGTTAGTCTTTTCCTGGCTGCTGTACGGTAATAAATAGTGCCATAAACCTGAAACTACCACCATTGTGTAGTTTAGTTAATAGGGATTCAGTAAGGTACTAATTAACAATGCATTCTCATATTCCTTTCTCTAGTTGAATATTTATCATGTACTCTAATGTTCTTAAAGCAGCAATAATTGGTTTTTGGCCACTTGGGGCAGTGCAATAAGATGTAAACACTGACACTAATGTGTCAAACGTTCTTATCCCTGTGTGCGTTAAATACGCCAGCCTGATGAGTGGCCCTACACTTCCAAGTATGACACTAGAGTTACCCCTCTAGTGTCATTTGTAGATGTGCCTGTATAGTGTAGTAGCATAAAGAGTGAGAAAAGCTGTTGGGAGGTGGTCAGAGTGGTTGGGTGGGTCAAACACAGGACTTTCCTTCAGGAGACCACGGTTTTAGTGTGTGACCAAACATCAAGGTTGACTTCTTTTCACTTTTCGTCACAAGTACAAGTAAGAAATGTAACTTACTTATCTAAGCAAGGTTATTTACATAAGAACATTATTAACTTACTTATGAAACGTTCTTATATTAACCCAAGGCAGGATCTTTTCCTACACCTAATCAAGTACTTTCTGTGCCTAAACCAAATTAACCATGCCCGTTTCGCAATACACTCCAAAACTCATAATATGTCATAATATGTGAAATGTTTGCCAGCAAGCTTAATTTTGAAAATCTAACCAGACATTGCATATTTGTTATTGCTAACATAGCAGAGCCCTGCACATGCAAAACTGATGGTAGAGGGGTAAGTAGGGCGTCATAGTTTGAAGCTTTGGGTCCAAGCTGCTGTATTTGATGAGTTGAGAGTGAGAATGTGTTGGTTAGCACACAGTTGCTTATAATGTAAAGTGTTGAATGTAAGAGCCAAATTCACTCCACTTTTAGTTCTGTTTTGGTCTCCACCAACTCCCGAGGGAAATATCTGGCTCTTTAGTTGCTATATGCTCCACGATGTTCACCAGCCAGATGCTAACTGTCTGTCTGTTGTTTGGTGCTGGGCAAGCAGTGTAGAGTAAATTTATGACAACTTTCCCACTCAAAACAACTGCCTGTTGCTGCTGGAAACACAGTTGATGAGAGCGGTGACACTTAACTACAAGTTGCTTTAAAACCCAAACAATGAGCTGACAATTGAAAAGTTTTTCACTATGAGTAACCCCTTTAACACTACACATACAACCCCAATCCCAAAAAAGTTGGGACACTGTGCAAGATGTAAATACAAATAGAATGCAGTCATTTACAAACGAACTGCGTAACAGTTTTACAAAGCCCATGTAATCTCCTTTATACAATCATGTGTTTGACAAAGTGGTGACCCTCGGCCTGTCCTGCTTGTGACTGACTGAGTCTTTCAATCATGATAATATCACCTGTTACCAATGAACCTGTTTATCTGTGGAATGTTCCAAACAGGTTTTTCTGTTCACACGTCTTTTGTTGCCCCTGTCCCAACTTGTTTAAAACGTATTGCTGCCATCAAATTCACAATAAGCATTTATTTACAAAAATCTATGAAGTAAACCATTAAACATTGTCTTTGTACTGTTTTCAATGTCAACAGAATTATCACATTCAGTTTTATTTGTGTTTTACAAAGCGTCCCAACGTTTTGGAATCATGATTGCAGTATTTTGATCCATTCTTGATATTAAAAATAAAATTGATTAGTGCAATGTCATCTCAGAATATTGTTTTGCTAGCTGCAAATGACATTAATATAATGGATATTTTACATTTTACCAATAATGCATATTTTTTCATTCACCTCTTGTGCTTCGTACACGTCTGAGTGTCTACGTAATCATTTGCATTGTTAAAATAAACATTTGTTCAGACTGTGTATATGTATATATTTATATTTATGTATATTATATTTACCTGTTGTTGTAACAGCTGCAACTGACCAAGGTATCATTTTATGTAAACTGAGCCTCTTTGCAACTACAGGTCTTTCATCATCTCTTTCTCTTTAAACTAGCTCTTGTTACCTGTTACTTTTTTATTCCCTTGTTGAGACCGAAGACCACAATAATGTGATACAGTACAGTTCATACAGTATATGACTTGATCAGGAAATTTAGCAGAAATTCTGTTGACTGTTGCGTTCAAATCACAGTTAGACTCACCAGTACAACAGGCAGCCCACCCACCACAGAGTACAGTATTACGGGCTGTATGCGGCTGTCCTGTTCAGGTCCGGGATCTGGTTTGGTTAAAGTCGGGTCTCTACAGATGAAGCCCTGCTGTGCCGGGCTGAAAGTGTCTGTGAACTCGCAGTAGTAAACCAGCATCACTGTAGCTGCCAAAATCACCACCTGGAAGTACAGCATGGTGGACTCCAACAGTCTGATCTTGCAACGTCCTGGATATTCTTACCACGGTGATGAGGAATCCGAGTTCAGCTGTTGTTTCAAATCCAACGCAGCCAACTTCTAGTTTGTTTCACCATGTTGAATAATCCAGTTTTAATCATTCCTGGTTAATGTCACCCACCGTAATGCTTTATAATCCAAATTTCCAAGCAATTAGGATGTATAAGCTAGCTGAAGATGATGATGATAACGATTTGTCCCTCAGAGGCAGCCAAAGTCATTCTTCACCGTTTTTTGTGATTCTGTGGGAGGGAAACCTTGTCCTTCCGCTCCTGTGAATTTCCTGAATCATCTGACTGAAGCGATCCAGGAAATTCATTCTATTTCACTGAACAATCTCTATAGAGCCACTGCAGTCTCCTGAGCACCAACTCACAGTACTTTGCAGAGTGACTGAATAAAAGAAAGTGGAGGTCAGACAGAATACATTTCTAGACTGACTCACGTGGGATCAGGGTGCTAAAAATAATTAAAACATTGAAAAAATGCAGAACAAGCTAAAAACATATACTGTTATTATCACCTTACAAAGCTTATATGGCCAAGTGCCACAGAGCAACAGTAGCATTTATGTGTAGTTGTGTTTGTGTTCACTGACTGTAAAATATGGAGGACGTGAGAGCTCCCCAAAAGATGGGACATGGGCCAAACTAAAACCTCAAAGTACACACATGGATGGATGGATGGATGGATGGATGGATGGATGGATGGAACGTTTCTGTCATTAGGTAGTTCTTATCACACCGATGTATGTTCAAATGTTCATTTTTCTGATCAGTTTGGTTTTAATTAGTTGATTAGTTGATGCTATAAAAATGGGGTGACAGTTGAGCCGTGCTCAGGATTGAGTCGGGTGGGTGAATGGGCGGACTCTGACTCTGGCTCCAAATGACGTCATCAGCACAAGATGGCAGCACTTGTATCTGGGATATTATTTTGGCTTTGCGTCTGCTTGGCACTCGACATGTGTGAACTGTGAAAAAGACGTGATCCAAGAACTCACTGAGAGTTTGTCAGTGCCTTGCAGGAAAAAATATCAAGCAGGCTAAATATCCAGTCGTGTCGGGGAAGGATCAGCGGGAAGTCCCGCAGCAAGCTACAGCCAATGAGAGCAGAGAGGGCAGTGACATGCAGGTCAGGGTTTTTTGAAGACCAGTCTATTATTTTTTGTGTTTTCGAGGTTTTTATATGATTAGCTAGCCAGCTGTTTTGTTTATCTATTCAAATGTGAACAGTTGGTCCAAATATGCATGTTTTAGTGTAAAAATGATATTTTAAGCCCTTCTGAAAACCTTTTCCCATGTGACCTGACATAGGTTTCTGATGATGACGTTGCTACATTTAACCCCCACCCCATGCCTTTTGACATTGTGAGCTATAGGTCTGTATCTGTTTGAACAGACATGGGGCAGCCACACAGAGCAGACAGGATAAACGACTGAATTCAAGCTAAATCCAGCAATGCAGCAGCTTCTTACATGATTGTTTTTGAGCTTTAGAGAAAAAAACACTGTGAAACAATCAGTAACACTTTAGTCACTGTCCTTCTGTCAGCGAACCTTTGCATATGTGGGTTGAGGGAAGGGGCATCAGCGCTGTAATCTACATCACTGCTTTTCAATAACAGCTGAGTGGGAGTTTACATTTTAAAAACCCGGATAAGAATGTAGAGTTGCCATTTTCATACCCGCACCCACCCATTATGAGAATCAATCCACACCGCCTGACCTGAAAAAATACGTGCTAATTAACCACACAAACCAGACCTGACCCACAAATTGCCAACTTTATGCATTATATTAGCACAACTGTGAGGACTGAGGACCGAGACCTGGGGCCTGCAGTCAATTGCACCATCGGTGCCCATCACAATGTCCAAATCATGTGTGATGAGAACATGGTACTTGCTAACGTAGTGGCTCGGTGGCCTGGGTCAACCCATGGCTCATTTATATTGAGAAACAGCAGTGTTGGGCGCAGACTTGAGGCCGGAGCTGTGCGTGATGGCTGGCTTCTAGGTA
>JBBPCS010006061.1:0-10061 GCA_037974645.1 Hollardia meadi
CCAATTCAGTATCTGACCAAATGTGAAATATGGTCACAATCTCCCCTTCTGTTCCTGAGTCATGGTGTTGAATAATGTCACAGTGAAGCTGACCTTTGACCTCGTGGATATAAAATGTCATCACTTCATCTTCATAATCCTGTGTAAAATTATGTCATAAATGTGTATGAATTCGGGGGTCCAAATGACTGATTATGGCAAATTGAAAGTCATTTCTTCAAGGTGTTCCTGAGATATTGCATTCACAAGAATCTGTCAGAGGCATATAAAAATCAATAAAAGCAGCATCATGTTAATGTAGTTAATGAATCTCAAGGCAGCGGATGACCACAATGATTCTTTATTGCTATTTATCTTGATTTCAACAGAGGGCGCTGTCTAAATTTAGACTTGGACTAAAAGCCTCATGTTGACTCTTGCTCAGTCAGCTCAAGGGACAAGTTAGCGGTTGTGACGACATGAGTCAGGTGAATGCTCCAGAAAAAGAGAAAAACTGACTAATTGACTGAATGTCGTGTTTTAGCCAAGAGTGGACATTGAAATATTTGGTCACAAGTGTCGGTTCAAAGTCACTGCGTTAGATATACCAAGAGAGCATTGTGGTGGAGACATTTTTCCACCAAACATGCTAACTATGCCACAAAGTTGTAATCCTGCAGGACAGAGAAGAAAAAGTCCTGGAACTGTTCCTGCCAGGCAGAATATCTTTACAAAGCAGTCGACCATCAAAGAATCAGTAACCAAAGTCAGCTACATGCTGTCATACAAGCTCGCCAAACAGAGCAAGCCTTTCTCTGATGGTGAATGTCTGAAAGACTGTATGGTAGAGGCGGCTAGCATACTGTGCTCACTATAATAAATGGCACATTTTTTGGCCTTTTGCTTTCTTTCTTTTTTATTTTTTTTTAAAAGTTATTTTTTTCTGGCTTTTTGCCTTTATTAGACAGGGACAGCTGGAGAGAGACAGGAAAGCAGGGAGAGGGGGGGGGGGTTGACATGCAGCAAATGGCCCAGGCTGGAATCGAACCCGGGCCGCTGCGGTGAGGACTCAGCCTCAGCCTTTTGCTTTCTTAATCTAAGTCAGTATGGCCCTCTGGAAAATAAATAATGTTGCCTCTGTATAAATAAATAAATGAAACATATACTATAATAAGAGCAAGAACAACATTGCAACCCTAGAGCTGCTAGCATGGCTAAAAATCTATCTAATAAATCATTAAGTGTCCATAAAGACGTGTGGTGAAATTATTTTATCTGTATTTACTATAAATCACATTGTTTCATTCATATAATTTCATCTCAAGTACATTTTATCTGCTCATGCATCCAGTCTTACCCAGGAATCAACAAGGGGAGGCATTTCACCCTAGTATGAGTTGTTTTTTCTTGTTTATTAAATTGAATTCATTAAGGTGAATCTATGATCAAAACACTTGAGTGGATGTCTTTACAATCATTTCATGGCAATACATCCAATAGTTATATATTTCAGACCAAAGTGATATACAGTATATATCACACATGTATTTATGTCTAGAGGACTTGTTCCACTTGGTTACTACCCACTCCCTGAGAATTCTCCGCTGTAGTCTTCATCATCTGAGCTCATGTCCATACGCAGTCTGGGATCCTGTGAGGTCTTATGGTGGGATGGAGCTCTGCTGCTTGACTGCTGCACAGCTGGGGCTGACACATCCAAGTTCACTAATAAACAGAATGATGTAGGATTATGAGAGGAATGCCGTACAAAGAGCCAGTCATGATCTCAAAATAAGCCCAGACAGGAGAGAGCATGACCTGGGCGCTAAAGGAACAGTTCAGTCAAAAATGAAAATTCAGCCACATGCTGATGGAGAGTCGGGTGAAGTTTCTTGATTAACGACAGCAAAACGGTGTTGCGGTATTCTGTAACTGAAGAAGCTGGAGTCTTGTTTAAAATGTTTGGGTTTTTTTATTTTAAAAAAAATTGGAAAAAAACCCTCTAAAAACTTCACCCAACTTTCTATTTGTGTGGGGGTTATTAGACAATGACTGGATTTTCATTCAAGTGTTCCTTTAAGTGGAGGCAAGCTGTAGATTATTTCTTCTACTAGATGTGTCTGAATATTAAACAACAGAGCACTTTATCACATTAATAAAAGTCAATAGTCTCTCACAAACTATTTTACATGGTTGTAAATTATCTGTGTGTTAAATTGTTGTAAGTAGTGTCCACATTTTCTCTGCATCTACAAAAACATGATTTCCTTCATGCCCCAGAGTGACTTTCAGCTCATGACAACGGTCATGGTACAGCATGAACCTGGGAGTCGGAAGTACATGTGTACCAAAATGGTCACACCTGGTTCACGCAGGACACAAGACAAGATTGTAATTTGCCTGCACTGCATATTGTCTAAATTAGTATCCCAATATAGCAATTCACTCAGTCGAGCTTATTTTCTGATACTAACTGGCTCACTTATTTCTTACACTCATTACAAAAAACAGAGAGAGAGAGAGATCTTTACTTTCGTCAAACGAGTTCATCTGCACCCCTCTCACAGCTCCCACACACTACAGCTCTGCTCCCAGTGTTGACATGTTGCCAGAATAAATAAGATGCAAGATTTTGCTTTTTACTTAAATCCAAGTTGGAAAATTAAAGTAGAAAAAGCAACAGGTCTATTTTATAGCAGATATTTTTGACAGCAGCAAAAACACTGCAGCCTATTTAGGTACTTGAACTCATCTCTCATCAGTTTACAAATAATATATGATTTAGAGTCATCCAGCATTATTTTATATGATCTAGATGATAATAACTGCATCCAAAAACACACACATTATTCAGAATAACTTACAGTAAACTGCCAATAGAGGGCGCTCTGTAACTACAGACAACAGTTCTCCTTCATGTACTTTTCTGCTGACATCAACAAGAGTTGTTATAAAAGATGGAGGGTCACTTCCTGTGACATATGAAATAAATGTGTACATTATAAACAACGTAAGAGTTCGCTTCATGTTCTGTGTTGCAGACTCTGGTGATGGTTGTGGGTGTTTTGTTATCACAACACTGACGGAAAATTCCAATATGGTTACTGAATCATATTCAAGGGTAGTGATCCGCAACCGTGGAGTTGGGAGCCTTTTAAAGGGCTGCACCTTGGTGGTAACTAAGTACATTTACTCAAGTACTGCACTTAAGTAGAAATTCAAGTTACTTGTACCTAAGTATTTCCATTTTATGCTACTTTATACTTCTACTCCATACCATTTCAGAGGCAAATATTGTACTTTATACTCCATATTTGTGACCGCTTGAGTTACTAGTTACTTTTCAGATTACATTTTTTTTTCATACAATGTGTACAGTTACAGCCATGTACCTCCAAATTTGGTGATTTTGAATTAGATTTATTTTTGTGATAAACTGAAGAAGTAAGTGTTCTTCTATGAGTTGAGAAAATTCGTAGCTCATGTTTTTTAGTGGAGTATTTTCACCGTGTTGTATTTGTACTTTTACATAAGTAAAAGGTCTGAATACTTCTTCCACCACTGGTGTCATTAGATGTTTAATGGGATAGGAAAGCAGAAAAAACACATCTGTTTATTGCTCAATATTTTTTTTCTCTTCAGCTTCCTCAAAAGTATGCAACCATCTAGGCCACGTGTCAAACTAAAGGGCCGATCAGGTGTGTTCTGACAAATCAATGATCAATCAATCACTCTCTTAAAACAATCAGCAGTCAAGAGCTGTGAAGGCAGATGAAAATGAACAGTTTGTTACAGAAACATCAGATGTTTATATAACTTATGTGTGACAACTTCTTTACCTTAGAAGTAGTTATTTTTTGCCATTCCAATAGATGATCTCCTATTGGCTGCCCTGACTTACAGTATCTGGACCTCACATTCATTTTTATTTTTTAGGACGGCCCCTTCATTGACTGACTTTGACACCCCTGGTCTCAAGAGACTCTTTGGTTGACCGGGCTATAATCTGTTCACATATGCAACCTGTGAAGATGGATCACATGGACAAAGCTTTTTTTAAGGAGCCACAAGACAAAAATGTTGGGTACCACTGCTTTACCTTATCTACTAGATTCTTTCATCTACAGTAACTTGAGAAGCAAATCATTTGGCAGCGAACCCAAATAGTTCTCTTGAGTTGAAAATCTTGATAAAGAGGAAATAGAGTGAAATAATATCTTGTTTGGGGGAAACACAATCTGTGTGGCCAAAACACTGGGTAGGTTGTTGCATCATGTGATATTAATCTCTGCCCGGTGGATGTCCAGTTCACAGTTGCATTCACTGACACTCTGACAGGCTGGTAAAACACAGAACTATCAAGTGACTTTGGTCTGTATTTTAACCCTTATTCTTGTTTTAGTAGATTATAAAATGAATTGGTGGAGAGAATTTAGACAAAAACAAACAAAAGCATTGTATATGCTTGCCATATTATGCAATATGCTATTGTTTCTGCAGCAGTGTTTGACGAGTGTCTGGTGACCTTCATACATGCTGATATAACTGTTAAAACATTTAAAATGAGGGCGGTTCTGTGCTCTTTACTTGTGCAGCAGGATAACATCAGGAATTTTATTCATGCTAATGTTACTTTCTAAGAAAATGCTAACATTATTTTTTTTATGCTAACACTGCATGTGTGGGAAGGTTTGTTCTCTTGATAGTTTGGGACAGACCTTCGTCTAGTTTCACTACCTGTTAGAGCTCACGTTGTATGGTCATGTTGATATTATACAACCTAACTAGACTAGCAGCTAGTCGACAGATGTGTCTGGCATGTAGTAAAATGCTTTTGGAAAAGTGAGGATGAATGCCATCATTTCCTCTTATTTGCACTGAACTCCATTTTCCTGCTCTTCTACGCACTCTTCTTTCTTTTTTTTACATCATTCAACGTCTACACTTTCCTTTTCTTTAATAATTTATTATTAATCTGTGTGTCTTTATACTCTGGTTAGTTTTATTATTTGCATGCACTTTTATAGCATTACTTATTGCTTTGACTAACTGAACATCCTAACAGCAACTGCTTGTGTCAAAATACGTAAAAACAAGGTGGTTTTACATAAACATTTGTACATTATTTTTGCCTTAAGTAGCCAATATCTTCTATTTCTAAATTGCTAAAATATTTGATACATACCTGCATACTTACAGAATATACTTTTTGACCTAACTTGTTGGCTCCACCCATTCTGAGTCAGTGCACACCTGGATGGGCGGAGCCTCTAGTTACACAGTTCAGCAAGACCAGAGAGACCAGCGGGGGAAAAGCTGCAGCAAAGCAGCATCACAGTCCCAAGGGAACTGGTGTGGTGAGGGTGAACCCTGGAGATGTAATACCTCTGACAGATAGACAGGCCCACACACCCACACCCACACACACCTGTTTCTCAGGTCCTTTAGTCACCATGGTGGCCTGTTGAGGGATTTTGTCTCTCTGGGAGGGATCGAGCAAAGCAGAAACACTGAATGATTAGCCTATGTGTTCTGTGTTTGTATTATTATTGGTGTTATTGTATTATTATTATTGTATTATAAAATAAAGATGGAAGACATGAGAGCTCCCCAAAAGTGAAGGCAAAACACCTTAGCTGCCCCCTGCTGGCTGGCTGCAGTATAGGTTATAAACCCATCCCCCTCCATGCTAGCAGAGGGACATGGGTCAAACTAAAGACTCAAAGCACACATCAAATAAATTTTTCCCAAAGATGTTTTTTGTCATTTTAGGTAGTTCTTATCACGCCGATGTACGTTCACCTGTTAATTTTTCTGATCAGTTTGGTTTTAATTAGTTATTTGATGCTATAAAAAGAGGGTGAAACATCATGATTGACAGCTGAGTCCTACTTGCGATTGACAGGTGGATGTATGGGCGGGACATCAATACCATGGTTTCATCACTCAACCACTACTGCGCAGACTCTGGCTCCAAATGACATCACCAGCGCAAGATGGCAGCGCTCGTATCTGGAATATTTTAGCTTCATTTTATTTTTACAGTGGGAGGACGTGGAGAGGCGTGGTCCATCTTTATTTATGTCAGTGGTTTGTGTGTTTTTGAAGTCGGATGCTGATATTTTTGAATTGAGGAAGCTATCTTTAAAAATGATCATTTTAATAACAGAATTTGTTTTAGTAAATTTAGAAATATTCAGTGATCCTGACAGTTATAGTGCTGTTAATGTGGGAAATGCCTTCTAGATTTGATACATTGTCCTTACACTAAAACCCAGGATAACCTATCATGTACAGTACAGTATGTACTGTACATGATAGGTTGTACTACAGTTTTTACTTTTACAAATTAGAAGAATATTAGTAAAACATAAATACAGTGTGAAACAAATCAAAATCAATGGAGCTTAAAATAATAGTTTATCACATTTTTCAAAAGATGCATTTAAACTTTCTTGCTAAAAATGAAATGAGAAGATTGAAGCCACTCCCATGCCTGTACAGCTAAGCTACAGCCAGCAGCTACTTCGCTTAGCTTAGCATAAAGACTGGAATCAGAAGAAAACAGCTAGCTTGGTTCTGTCCAAAGGTGACAAAACCTGCCTACTAGCACCTCTCACTGATTAACATGTTATATCTCATTTGTTCAACCTGTACAAAAAACAAAGTTTAAAAATTACAAATTTTTGGGGTTGTTCTGCACTAAACTATTTCTTGGCAGGCGCAGATTTACTTGAGTCTTAGCATCACTGTGAGCTTGCCCTAAATAGTTAGAGTTGTTAGAGTTGCTGGTAAACTGATTTTGTTACCTTTGGATAGAGTCAGGCTAGCCGTTTCCCTTCCAGTTTTTATGCTAAGCTAAGCTCACTGGCTAACTATAGCTTCCTATTCAGTGTATACATGTGAGAGTGGTATCACTCTTCTCATCCAGCTCTCTGAAAGAAAGTAAGTCCACAGTCCACCAGTGGAATACAGAACTTCTATATTTCATGTGTTGTTGTCTTAATGCTGAAGCCCCAATTCTCTTCTAAAGCTAGCTGGTTGAAAAGAGAGCAGACAACAAAACTTCACAGCTCCACAATGTGTGAAAGAAGTGAGATTTTTTTCCTTTGTGGAGAAATGAACTGAATTATACTTCTGTATCATTATTGGTACAGCTTGCACTTCAGTCTGTAGCTTACAGGGCTCATTTTTCAAAACATATTCAAACAGAGCACAGAAAAGAGCAACAATAGGGTCAAGTAAAGGGGAGTTTGGGCCTATTTGTCACTTTGCAGGAGCAAGTATGTCATTGTGCTTCTCATGTCTCAGTTGTAACTGCAGTGTTAAATGTCCCATTGCTATTCTAAATGCCAGTAATGCTTGCTGTTTGTTGAGCCAGTGATACCGCTAAAACTGAGACAAGCAGTTTCTCCTCTATATCACTACTGTGTGGCTGTTATGTGCATGAAGGGAGATCATTCTTTGATGTAAACTTCCTTTACACAGAGAAGTTTGTTTACTTGGATGAGCCACATACTTGTCACTGGGAGCTGCTGAGCACCATTGAGTTTCTTCCACTCTTGACCACTATGGCTCCAATGCAGCAGCTGAATTGTCAGTGCCTTGGTTTCGCAAGTAATTGACTCAAGGAGCGGAGAGATTCTTTTTCACTTACATAACATTTTCTTGAGAGCCAATATTCTTGCCATTGCCCCCTTTCTGAATCCACAAACCTTTAGTCAACACAATAAAATACAAAAGAGGCCAAAGAGAATGCAGCGATTAAACAAACAACCAACCATATGATGTCATGTGTTGCTGGTTAGCTGCCAAATCATCCAGGCGATCTCTAAGACTGTCTCTTCGACCCTCCGCAACTGTTGTGTCCTGATTATGGAGGTCTGCAGAAACATAGAGAAGGGAGAGGGTGGAGAGGAGAATGTAGGAAGATTTCATTTTATATCTGTATATTTTTTTCTGTTTTATCTTAGTTAGAGGTTAGTTTGTTGTCTGTCTGGGTTTGATGGTTTTAGTTTGGTTTTTGCTTATGCTTGTAGTTTTGGCAGGGATTATATTTTGTTAGGTGTACTAGTACATTTCCAGAACCAATATTAATATGTTTGTAAAATGTGTTGTGTAATACAACACATTAAAAAAAAAACAAGATTAAAAATATTTAAAAATTCCAAACACAATCTAACCTAAATTTAATTCTGTATTACACTGCAAAGACAGACAACAAGACTCTTCACATTTTTGTTTACCTTTTTTTGTTTTAGTTCAGTTTTTTTCAATAAGGTCTAATTTGTGTTATGCTAGACTAAGATTTTACAATTTATATTTTATTCTTTCAAGGGTGGTAAAAAACTCTAAGGACCATCTGATTTAGCCCATCATGGAACAATAAATCATTCAATGAACTCAAAAAATGAACTAACATTATCAACAAAATGTGAAGAAACAGCAGTGTCTATGTCTGTTTGTTGTATTGCAGAGATATCTACTGAAGTTAGCATGCTAACCAGCTAGCCCCAGCTCGTACTGTCTCATAATACCACTTTGGACCTCTAGAGGCAATAGCCCCCATAGTTTAAGCAGAGACATGTATATACGAGCGGTGAGTTCGCTAAGTTTCACAAGCTCTCGCTAGCGTTTAGTCTAATAAACAAAACAAAATCACAAAATATCAAAAAAGGAAATATTCTTACACCTATTTTTTATACAAAACAGAAAAATACATCTGTACACCTTCTGAATTGAAGTTTCTCTCTTTTAAGATGAGCTTATTTGCCTTGTTCATGAGACATAAACAAAATAAAACTCACAAAAACCATCTCGGTTTGTCTTTCCACAATCATCTCTGCTTTGGTGAAAGTAAATCCTCAATTCACAGAGTAAGACGTGAAAATATTTCATTTCTACACACTGTTTTGGGCGCTGCTCATGGATCACTGTATCTCACTGTTCTTTCGCTTCACCTCACTCCTGTCCCCGCCTGCTGTGTCCTGTCATCCCCAAAGTCATAACATTAGTCCTTGTTGCTGTAAATCACCTCCGTGCTGTATCTCCTGTTATCAAACTGGCCTCTCCCAGTCGCAGAGGCTGTGTCCATTCCCAGTTTGGTTTCCAGGCCACAAGCTCCACTGCTAACAAAGCTAACAATCGCTATAGCCACAACCACAGATAATTTCACAGCCCAAGATAACTTACTGTTACAGCAGACAGCATAGTGACAGCAGTTTACGGTTACTCTGGTGATATGCTGCCCCCTATATATCTAGAGGTATATATAGGAGGAATATTTATTTTAAAAACACTGTGGACACACCTGTATGACTGATGAATGTCAGCGTAGCACTGAAGCCTCTGTGTGCGATGCTGCTGTCTGACATGAACTGAAGCACCATGACGCTGTGGTAGGACAGGACAGACGGAGGAAGGCTGCCACCACACAGCACCGCTACACAAAACATAACAAAATAAGCCTCTTATTGTCGCTAATGTTACATTATTTTTGATTCTGAAAATAATGCGCCAAAGAAAGAAAGGAGACAGACATGAACAAAGTGTGAAAAAGATGGGATGATGGATCCTTCCTACCAATCTCTTCAGTTCCTTCCACATCTCCCAGGACAGTGAGAGAATCATACAAGCATGTGTCTGACTCTTCCAGGTGAAAATCAACAAAGTCGAGCTGAAATACAACACAAGCATCAGACGAGTTACTCATGAGTTTCCTGCGTTTTGAAGAGTTTCAGTCATGCATTTGGATTCGGTGGAGGAATATGTGTATCACCTTAACAACATGACCCTGTGGAGCATAGACAACCCAGCGGAGCACACAGTCATGCCTGTAGAACTGCGGGTAATTTGGGCTGTGGACGGCAGACTGATCCTCAACCAGAACAACAGCCCCGCATCCTGATTGTGCACATACACACACAAACATAACAAAAATACACACTCTCATCTGCACACTGAAAACACAAGACCCATTATTAGCAGCTGGGTTCATCCTCTCAGTCAGTCTGTGTGTGTGTGTGTGTGTGTGTGTGTGTGTGTGTGTGTGTGTGTGTGTGTGTGTGTGTGTGTGTGTGTGT
>JBBPCS010006062.1:0-10059 GCA_037974645.1 Hollardia meadi
ATGTTTGTTCAAGTGTTCATTTTTCCGATCAGTTTGGTTTTAATTAGTTATTTGATGCTATAAAAAGGGGCTGAAACTGCTTGTGCTATGTAGAAAAAGTTGAGTGGGTTTTAAGGGAAGTTTCTTTATGAAATGAAGGTTGTGTTAGAAAGTGGAAGCAGCCGGTGAAGCCTGGTCTCACCAAATGGCTTATGAATAGGATGCCAGTGACTTATCGTGTGTTAGCAAAACGGCTATTTTGCTTTTTTATCATTTAACGCTGTCCGTATTACGCTTTTCTCATGTAATTTTTGGTGCGAATGTCAACATTTGAAAACAATGTAAGGTGACGTAGTACAAAGAGTGACAAAGTCCGCACCAGGAGGAGGTTGGGGTGGTGGACAGGTCAAACAAGCAGTGGATTTCCTGGGGGGGACCTAAACTTAACATTGGTGTTGCGTAATAACTTCACGAATAACATAACTAAACTGATTTAAACCCAAACCATGATGTTTTTCCCCCCTAAACCTAAGCAAGTCGTTTTTATGGCTAAACTACAAAGACAACAAATGACGGAAGTCACCTGACTTTGTCGTTTCCTGCATGTCTAAAACTCCACCTACACCATCCCATGAGATCGGGTTGGTTGTTTTTTAGGGTAGTCAGGTTGGCTGGTGTGTATTGAATCTCTGCACTTGGAGTTGTAGAAAGGATCTATGTATCACTTTCACTGGGCCTACTGCATTTTTAATTGGGTCTATTTATCCTCTGGTCTATTTTGGATGGGTTCTAACTGTCCTTGCATCCCTGTCGGATTGCGTTTTAACTTGCAGCTCGTACGTTGGGTTTTGGTAGGTTTGCCCCATGTCTGTTTCGGATCAGGTCTGGGATTTTGGAACTTGCATTACTAACATAAACACACAACGTACACCCAGAGACAGCTGCTGTATAAAGTCCTGAATAAAGTTAATTAACACAACAGATTGTGTTACTGACAGGGTTGGTCCGAAGAGCGGTGTACAGACTGAGAAAAATAGAGTAGCCTGATACTCTGCTGCAGCGTACAGAAACCTAATGGATCTCTGGGTCAGATTTATGGCGGCTCATCCTCTCCATTGCTATAGAAGGAAAAAAAAAAAAGAAGTTGACTGGAGCTCACAGACTCCTGAGACTATAACTCATTCTTCACTGCGCTCCATTTTATCCAGCCAGAGTACATTGGTGAGTATTGGGCTTCTTTTTTTGGGGCCAATAAAACGTAATGACTGTCTGCCAGTACCAAGGTCAAACTGTATTCCTTCTGCAATGTGGTGATTATTTCGGCCTTCGCTGAAGGTCGATTTAGCTGTTTATTTTTCGCATATGCCTGGGAGATGGATTGTTAAAAAATTAAACAGAGGATGTTTGGTTTTGAAGTAATAACGTATCATAGTTTGCGCTTATATTTTTGTTTTTTCCCCCTGGTTTAATCCAGAGTGTCATAACGGAGTAGGTAGACTGTTTGAACAGGTTGACAGTGAGTACATTTGCTGTTGCATGAATTAAGCTGCTGACATTTCAGTGGGTGGACGTCCTCCTCAGCTACTCGGCCTCCTGTATTGACAGAGGTAAGACAGTTTGACATCGCCCTGTTTGCTTTAAGTCCTCCAATCCCATTGCAGCATGCACGGTATGGACAGCCCCTCATGTAAGCTGTAAGGTCCAGCACTGGGCTGTACTGGCCACAGCCAGAACTGCAGATTTTAGCAGGGCTAAAACTATAAATTAGTTTTTCTGAGCATGGACACACCAAAATGACTCTTTGTTTTTATTACAATTTGAGCCGTTCAGTCCGATGTAAATGAAAAATCTTTAAAGACCCCATTTCCCCCAGCTTGGCTAAAGCCGCTGTAAAGTGCCAGATATTTGGGCGGAAGCCTGAACCCACACATGTGCCCAGGGAGCAACTTCTTTTGGAAAGAATGCTTCGACAACCTCAAACCCAATATCCAGTTCCCTTCCTACGTCCTTGCCATGAGGTCTGCCTGCTGCAGCCTCAAGAAAAGAAGCATGGGTCTCTAATAACTGCTAATAATGATGTGAGTAATGTCTTTGATGGCACTAATGTTCACCTAATGTCACTTGTTTCCACAACCGGACACTTTTATGCTAACATTTTGACGAAATTGCACTTTAATTATTAATAAAAGTGATTGTGTAACGTTATCAGTTAATCTAATTGTGTTGAAGAAAAGTCTAACTTCTTATCTTTCTAAAGGTTTATCGTTTTAATCATTTACTCTAGTGTCCGTGTATGGAACCTAACGGTGTCGGAACGAGGAAACAGTACCACTATATCCAAAGGCAACCTACTAATGATTGACTAAAATGCTAACCAAAGATGGTGAAACACACTATTTAAGGAAGCAGTTTGGTGCGTTCCGCCTCAGTCAAGCTAACATTTGTGCACTAGAACCTCCTGTTTTTCTGCTTTTATGTTTCAACAAGATAAAAAATTGTACTATCAACTTGCTTTCTATCAAGAACCACACACCTGCATTCATATTCACAACCGGAATTGTAGGAGAGTTCATTCAAGGAGATAAACTTATGCCGGAAGTGTTAGCTAACATTAGCTTGCTAGCTTTCTTGTTCTCCTAACTTTGTACAAGATTTAGCAGCGTTTCAATCACAGCCACCTGTGTTTGTTTGGGCTAGCATGTACATGGTGTGAATTGGTATATTTCTGTCTTGTCGAGAAACAGCTGTGGGATGGACAGCTTCAAAGATTCACAGCAAACCGGGTAACATCTGTGTTTAGCCTCAATCATCTGGATATGGTTTCTGGTGATTTTGAGAAGTGATTTGTCGTCTTGATCATGAGCAGTGAACATACAATTGACAATCATCGATTGAGGACTTCACATAAGCTTAAATAAATAAACACAGGCAGTGTTTTTGATAGGAAACCAATTTGAGAGTTGTGAACAAATGAGAACAAATGAGCTTGACAATACGTTACCATGCAACACTTGAGGCGGGTTTATTATGTGCTCTCCTGTCCACAACTCATCTTTCTCAGCTCCATTTAGAAAATAGATTTTTACATGTGGCTTTGGAACGTTTGAAATTTTCTTCCCAAAACCTGGTCAGAGCAGCGGGAAAAGGACTGGGGAGAATCAATTAAAATGAATTTCAGAGATGAGGTGTTTCTGTTACTTTAAGCAACACTCATTTTCAATAGATTCATTGCCTTAGAGTCGGTCCTGGGGGAAAAAAAAGGAAAGAAGTGAAAACATGATTGCCTTCTTAAACCCAAGAGGGGATGGAATAATTCACTGTCTGAGCTTAGAGGGAGTTGCATTGGCAGCTTAATGAAATGAAAACCTGCATCTGCTGGTGCATGATCAAGCACGGGCATTGAGGAATTTGTTCCGACCGACACACAAACAACGGCCCATGCACACACATGAACGTTATTGCGCTACACTGAGGGGAAAAGAGGAAGTGTTGCCTGTGTTTAAAAATGCAGAACGCCATGAGAATCAACTTACTCACTTATTACTTGCTGCGGGTGTTGTTTAAGGTTGTGCAGTTGTATTAGCCGTGTCGGTACTGACAGTTTAAATTAAAGTTGTATTTTTAGCTGCCTCAGTCCATTTGTCAATGACAATTTAAAAAAAACATTTTTTTTAAGTGCAACCTAAAGGGCATCGTTTGCTGAAACAGTTAAAGGGACAGTTCAACCCTAAATCATTAATACATATTTTCCTCCGGCTTATCCATTATCCATCTAGATAGTTTCAGTCTGAGTTGCTCACATTTGGAGATATCGGCTGTAGAGATGTCTGACTTCTCTCCAATATAATGGAACTAGATGGCACAGGGCGGGATGTAAACATTAATGGCGTCCTCCTCGGCTGAGCTGTAACGTTAGCTAGCTTAGTGCATGCTTCATCTTTACAGTGATATGGAAAGAAAATCCTCCGTGAAACTGCTTAAACTGGGACCTCTGCATGGCTAACCAAGCTAGCGGTAACTGTAGCTACAACAAGTCACATTATCTGCCCATCAGGAAACTCCGTAGACCACCTCGGTACTGGCGTCAAACTGGCCTCAGTTGGTCTCGGAGGTTGTGTTCAATCTCCATCCGGCTGGGTTCACCGGCTCCTGAGCCCGGTACATCTGTTCATCAGGAAACTCCGTAAATCAGCGTGAATTCAGGCAGAGACATCAGAGGGAAAACCAGAAAACATTTTCTCCATAAAATAAGACCCAGTTTCGCCAAAATCAGTGAATAAAGTTGTGTTTTTGAACAGTAATCAGTGAGGCCCCGCCCCCAGAAACACTCCACTCCAGCTGAGTCCTTCCGACATGAACTATTAAGCTAGCTCTTACGTGCTGTTGAACATTGATTAATGGGTGGATGTCGTGATATTATTATTAGTTGAAAATGGTTGGTACTAGCTGATGAAAGAAAACTTGAGATTTTGTAATTTTTGGATTTGATTGTAATTAGTGTATGTGATCTAAAAAGGTTAATAAAGACATTAATAATTTAAGCTCGACTTTAAGCTCGACTTTAAGGATGTGGGTGTCAATGTTGGATTGGTGGTTTCGTAAACGTACCTAAACTAGATTAGGCAGTTGTCTGAATATATGAAAAGAGCTTTTTAACCACTTCCAGACTATCCTGCAAGCTTTTCTGAGAGAGCATGTGTTGCACTATCCATTACTTCCCTTCCATTACTTAATTAGAAGTAAACGAGGCAGAAACAACAACATTTTAAAACAAACTATTTGGCTTTCGTTGGTTTAGTTAAACTGTTCAAACCACTAAATAATAAATCATTCTTTCCTCTCAATTTAAAAGCTAAACCATTTCAGTATATAGTTTCTGCTATAAAGCATCTACACACTTTCCATTGTGGTAAACAAAGTGATGGGTGAGTGTAAAACAAGCATGGCACTCAGAAAATTGACCAAAAGTATGCACTGTAGACTTTTACTTGTGTTGAACGGCAGCAAGAGCCCCAAGGTCGGTCAATCCATCAACAGCTCCAAATACATTTCAGCTCCAACAAAAGAATTCACTCTGCTGCGAAATACTATGAGGGTTTCTTGTGTACAGAAAACATACGTCTCCTTTTGACACCCAGTGTCCATTTACCAACAACTACGTTTCTACCCTGAAGCCATTAATAGAGGCTAGCACCCCTTCTTGGTGTGAAATAACACTGGGAAAACAGGCTGCATGGTGATCAAATGAGCCAAAAACAGTGTTTCAAAGGAACAAAAGCTAATTGGAGGTAATATGACACCAGCCTCAGCTCAAGCATATCATGGCAGGTGTACAAGCGCTAACACTCCGCTGTCGCCTGCCAGGGCCGGTCTGATTGACACGACGTTGCTTCCCAGACCACAACAATGTCGGCAGGGTTCTTGTTATTCCACGTGCTCTCAAAGGCTCCTTCTGGTAACCCATAAAACTCCATCAGGCTCCAGGCCCTGCAGTCATTCAATTAAGAATTTACTGGGCTATTGATTTCACCACAAGCGAAGAGTCTCACATCTTGGAAACAAAAAGGAGCCATTTACCTAAAAGGGTTGATGACTTGGAAAAGACTAATTCTTGATATATACAGAGAACACACACAAAAACACAATTCCCTCCTCTAATGCAACAGTACCTTTGTATTCACCATAAACTCTTGAGTAATCTGTTTATTTAAACGGTCACATCCATATACATGCTTACATTTGGATATTTTCATGCCAAGTCACTTAGATCATGTTTCAAGAATAAACGCAATTTCTTTTGAAACAAATGAGAGATTTGCATCTGTTAAGTCTGTGGTAGGATCATTTCATGAGATGAATAAATCAATTTCATTATATTTTCTGAAGTGGACATAAACTCTGAGTGCATTGCTGTTTGTCACAGTGTCTTTTTGTTTTTTGGTACTACCACTTGGGGGCGTCAAAGTTTGAAATTTCCAAAATGTAGTTCTAAAAATGCACATTTAAAGATTTAGCATGACAGAACAAACCGGGGCTCCATTTTCGCCACATTTGTCACACTACAAAGTTAAATTTAGCCAAACATGAAACATGCTTGGTGTTTATTTAGCTAAACATTTAGCTAAAGTTTATCCCAAAATGAGCAAACAGCTGCTTATTTAAGCAGAAATGGAGTCATGTTTGCCTAGCTGGATAATATAAGTCAAAAAGAATCTCCTTCTAGCTCCAATTTAGTCTCCACAAACTCTTGAGGGAAACATCTGGATCTGTAGCTGCTCCACATGTTCACCAGCTAGTCGCTAAGTTTGTATTTCTGATATTAGGTGCAAGGCTAGAGTCGGTTTATCAGAGCTTTTTCGCCAAAAAACTGCTGGAAAAAAAAAGAGAGAAAACTATAGTAACAAAAAGCTCCAGGGAAACTGCAAACTTGGGATATAATGAGTGAGTTTGTCACTACAAGTAGTCGTGATCCAGTGAACCGGATTGCACGACTCTTGAACCTTGAAAACTCCCTCGATGCCGGCAAACTCGCCAAGTTGCCATTTATTAAAACCTCCCGAGACCCCCAGCTGCATACAAAGCGACCCCATGTGGCATCCCTAACCCAAGGTTGACGAACTTTAGCTTTGGAGCCATGGCTTTGCCCAAACGTAGCTCCTTTTTGAAATCCTCTCTTATTATTCACTGCAAGAGCTTCACAAAACACAACTGTTGATGCAACACGAGTTGAGCTGGTTGCAGGGCCAACGGAGACTACAAGGAGAGCGTGAGGGGAGGAGCAGACGGGGGAGGAGAGCAGCGAGCATCGCCCGGAGAAGGAGTTCGGGAAGGAAAGAGTTAGAGAGCGTCAGAGAGTTGACTGTGGCCAGGGGAGAGTACATGTTGATGCTTAATGAATTCGGTCACAGCGCCACACAATGAAATCTTTATCCGGGGGGGATGAGGCAGGGGGACTTGGCAGAGACCTGGTGTAACTCGGCATGGGTGAAAAATAGAAATCCCACTGTCCCCTGTTGGCTCTCCCTCCCTCAGCTGCCGTGGTTACTGAGTTGGCTGCCAGCGAGCTCCCCCCCCTACCACTCCAGTCCTCCTGCTCCTCTTTTACTCCTCGGTTGTTCTCGATCCAACTCTCCGTCACACTCATATATTTCTTTCTGTGCCTCCTCCCCTGCTCATTGTAACTCCCGCTTTCTCTTTTTCTACCCCTTTTCTCTGTCTTTTCACCGCTCCAGTCGTCCTCACATTGTTGTCACACCGTTTTCACCACATGCGCTCTCAGTTAAATAAGAGTGAAAATTGCTGCTGCTCCGAGGGGGGAAAAAAAAGTCAATAAATGATTGCTGAGTGATGAACGGAGAAGACACTCTGCAAGCACTAACAGGCAGCATCTGCAGACTTACCTTGTAACAGGTTGTTCTGATCATTATGTGCAATAAAACATGACATGATGGGGATGTTGCACTAATCCAGATGCAGGTAGGCACATTCAGTTACAAGCAGTTGAGGTGATGCAGTTTTATCAGATGCACAAAATGTTTTTGGAACAAATCCTACCTTTTTAAAGAGGTCTCAGCTGTAGATTCTCAGTGAATCTTCCGTCCCACTGCAGCCATTTACTGCAGTTTTCTCACTTTTTATCTCTCCGTGTCGTTCCAGTGGAGGATGATCACCAGCTTTCTTTCTTTCTTTCTTTCTTTTTGCAGAGAAGTCCAGTTGCAGAAAAGAGAAATCGATTTTTTAAAAAAAGAAGAAGAACAGGGAGCAAGAGGTGACACCTCCTGATCAACTGGGCTCCTTTCTCGCTGCTCCTCCCGGCGCTCAGGGTGAGAGAAGTGTGAGACAAAGTAATCTTCAGGTGAAAAGAGAGACTTCCTCCCTCCCTCTCTCCCTCCCTCTCTCTCTCTCTCTCCGCCTCCCCCTCTGTTGCCTGTGCTCGCTCTACCTGCTCAAACCGTTGCGGACGAGCTCACACAGCAGCTGCCTTTCCGGCTCTCCCTTGTCTGAGCGCTGTGCTGTTGCTCCATCCATACACCCTCATTTCTCTCTGCCTCTCCCTCCCTCCCTCCCTCCCTCCCTCCCTCCCTCCATCACTCCACGGCTCATGAATGTTTAGACACGGCAATTGTGGCACCGAATTAACCCGCGGGACTCAAAATACACTCTTTCGCTCCACTCACTCTTCCCCGGTTTTTCTCGTTCTTGCTTTTGCTGTGACCCCCCTCTCACTGTGCATGTGACCCTCCTGAATAGTACAATCAGTTCCTTTTTAGGGGGAGTGATAGTCTATTAACTTTGTGGTCCCTGCTCTCGACTGCACTTTATCAACGGACTGTCTGAAGGAGGGATAAAAGATTATGGTCTAACATCCACAATGAATGTGCAATCAGGAACGGCAGCCCGTTTGATTGGAATGCGGCACACATGGGGACACATTATAAGAAAACTGGCTTGTAAAATAATCATGAGCAAAACAAGAAATATGCAAGATGAAAAAGTAAATATTTACCGCCCTACTCCCTTGGTTAATTCATGATTAATTGTCCTTAAACAAGTCTAATTGGAGTTAATTGAAGATATTGAGTCATTGGGAAACAGATAAGAATCATCCAGCGACAGCAGACTGTCCCCGCAGGCTGAGGAGTGTTTCCGATGAGCTCAGCGGCCGGTGATGCATGAAAACAGATGCAGTCATTCGTCACCGAATCAGAGTCAATCCCAATTCACATCCCTTGGCCCTAACCCTATTCTTGGAGTGCCCTCTACCGGGTAGTGGCCCTTCAGAACTGCGGTACTCGGGTTAGGGCTTGAAATCTTTACCTGGGAAATCTTGCAAATCTTCTTGCATATCAGTACCTGATGATGGCACATGTGTAATGCATTGAAAGAGGTTTCCACATCGGCAATTTCAGCATAGTCCTGTCTGTAGACATTTCTGCTCTACGCTGATATCAGATGAGCGGGGAAATGCAGAATGTTTGCTGCTGAATTGTATATTCCGGGTTTCATACACGAAACATGTAAATAAACTGTTACGTTACTGTCAATCACAATCGTCGTTAACATTGCAAATAGCGATTTTATGGAAGGCTTGTCTTGAATATTCAATTATATCTTCATTTGCGAATATATGGACTCTTCTACCACTCCGTTTGGAGTCTGGATCTGAAAACACTCCGTTTGGAGGGCCAATTGGAGGGCTAGACCACCACTACCCCTCGTTCCCCGAAAGAAACAGGACCTACCCTACGCGGCCACTCGCAAAACAGAGGGGTAGGGCCAAGTGGAAGGGCTAAGGGGGGGGGGGATTGTTATGAGTCAAAGCCAAGTCTTAACTCAAGTTAAATCTAGTGTCCAAAAAAAAGAGTGCAGTTTCAAGTCTTTAATTGCATGTCAGGTCTATGAGATTGTGATTTGGACTGTGAGTCTTTCGTGATTACTGGAAATTACATCTTCCCTTCTGCAAAAACATAATAAGAGTGAACTTTATTGACCAATTATGTCGACACAAACAACAGATTTTTCTAAATCTGAATTTTCTGGATGTGTTTCAAGCGTTTTGCTGAGTTAAGATGATTTGGAGTCTTGTTCATTCCTATAAAAGCTGCTCAGTGGCGCATGAAGCCACAAACAATCAACTTCCCGGGTCTAAAATTACCCGGATCTCCCGCATAGCTTCCACATTGTGGGGCCCATAGAGCAGGTGCGCTAGAGACTTCCACCGGTTGAGTGGCTAACCTCCGGTTTAGCGCTCCGCTAACTTGAATGGGAAATAAATTGTTTAATTGTGCGGCTATAATCGGACCGAATGGATCAAATTCTGATATTGACACGCGTCATTTCGTGGGGATTGTTTACAGCCGCTTCTTTCACAAAGTAAGCTTCTTGGGAAGTCTCTTTGAGCCCCTGTGCGTCACAAGACAGACACAGCCCGGCGCTCGTCCTGAGGGCTTGGTCACACTTTCTTTTAGCCCAAAAGTTGATTCTGGAAGCTAAATGGTAAATGGTAAATGTCCTGTATTTATATAGCGCCTTTCTAGTCAGCTTGACCACTCAAAGCGCTTCACACTACAAGTAGGCATT
>JBBPCS010006063.1:0-10058 GCA_037974645.1 Hollardia meadi
CTCACAAGTGTTACCTTTATTATGATTCCAAGATTATTCATATAGGCCTTGTAGTTGCAGAGATATTCTCTATTTTTGGGGGCATTTAATTTTCGAGCAGGGGGGTTAGTTTTAGGCCTAGGGTTCAAGAGGTTAAACTCCAACGCAGTGACGATTAAAATGTGCCACTCAACATATATAGTGTGTTTCTGATGCATGAGTCTCCTCTCAGATCATCTGGGTGCATGTTTGCAATGCATGTCTGTAGGGTTTTTAGTTGATATGATGCAGTATGTATTATATGCAGATGTTTGAGTGCATATATTTACTGTACATGTGTGCATATTAGTTTCATAACTTGTGTCTAGTGTCATTTCGATCATGTCACGTGATCTTCCTCAGCAGATGGAGTTTGTGTACTTGGATGGATGGATGGATTTGGAGATGTTTATGTTTCCCTATTTTCTGTTCACTTTAAGGACCACATTAAAGCTAGGATTCCTAAGCCTTTGGAAACAGCTGTTGTGAAAACAATGTCACAATAAGGTCAATGTAGCAGCTTTACAAATTGCATTACAAATTGAGCACTTTAATGGCCTTTCATCTGTGTTTTCCATGTTCGAAAGCTCAGACCGGCTAATAAATGGACCTTGTGGTTGTTCCAGGGGAATTTTTTATAAGATTTTATTCTTTGTAAAACACTGGGAATTGCCAGTAGGTGGGAATGTGAGCGTGAATGGTTGTTGTTGCTATATGTCACCCCTGTGATGAACTGGTGATTCGTCCAGGGTGTACCCCTGACGCTCGTCCAATGTCAGCTGGCACAGGCTCCAGCCCCCCACAACCCTGCAAAGGAGAAGCGGTGATAGATAATCATAAATGGTAAATTGACTTGCTTTTATTTAGCTCTTTTCAAGTCTACCGACACATTCATACACTGGTGGAAGAGACTACCATATAAGGTGGTGCTCACCAGGAGTGGTAACCATTCACACATACACTAGTGCCTTAGGGAGAATGTCTTCAGTATCTTGCCCAAGGATACCTCAACACGCTGATTACAGGGGTCGGGGATCGAACCATCGATCCTCTGATCAGTGGACGACCGCTCTACCTCCTGTGGATGGATCACTAAAATGCCTTAACCTCATACCAGTTGTTGTCATTTGATATGTTTTTACCTTAGTTTTTAAGCGTAAATAAGGAGTCATATGGGGGATAATACAGTATGTCTGATTGTCCAACTGCTTCTTCTACTGGACTTGTAAAAGTGAATCCAGTTGAGTCACTGCATCCCCAAATGTCAGGCATGAAGCTAGTATATAAAATAACCAACATTAATGTTGACTCAATTAAGAAAAAAGATCCAGGTTGTAAAAATGTCTTTTCCATGAGCAAGTTTATCAGTGATCAAGCAGTTTAAGTTTCGAAATTGGAATTTGGATAATTATTAGGTTTTAATCTCCTCGAGAGCTGCACTCGATACACTGTACATTTCACGGTGGTGTTATTAAAAGCACACATTCATAATTGTGTCCCTTCCTCATTTAATGCTGTATGAGCACTAATGTACCGTGAAGGATGAGCTGTTTAGAAAGCCTAGGAGTCGCAAAAGTCTCCGCTTGTTATTTCGAGCTACTTACTGTATATTCTCAAATATTTTCAAGCTGGTGCATTTTGACTGTCTGTAGTTTGTGTAGGTCAGGACACTGCAGGTTTTAAGATGCCAGCTTGTACCTTCTGTACACAAAACCTGACATCTGCCCGATGCAGGCACAGTCCTCCGCCTCAGGAAGCGAGATGGGTTGGAGCCAGTGTGGTGCTATCTGTGTGTCCCCTGCATCTTATCTCCCACCTCCAGCATGTTTCTTACTGGATCTGTGCTACTGCCCAGATGATGGTGACTTATTATGAGGAAAGTCATGCTTTAGAGCCCGGAGGGAAGAATAAGGTTCAACATCTTTAGAAAACTTCATTTTTAATGAGTATTATGATTAGGGCTGAAACGATTCCTCGAGTAACTCAAATAAATGGATTACAAAAAAAAATCACTGATACAAACTCTTTGCATCGAAGCTTCGTTTAATCCATATTTACAGTGCACTGTTTCGCACAGATGATTATTACTGCTCTACAACTACTGACCAGATTCCTTGCAATCAATGAACAATTAGTTGTTAATTTTAGACCTCTCCTACGGTATTTTTCTCTTTTGTATATTTACTATTGCTTTTTAATAATCCAAAAGCATTTCTTATCCGTTTACTTGATTAATGGTCAAAACAATTAGTAGAATATATATATTCGACTAAAATAATCGATAGCTGCAGCCCTGTGATGGAGGGTGCTGCCCACCCTGACCTCATCCATTACAACACAATCAATCCTTCACAGCTGCTCTATCCACTGACGCCTAAGCCCCCGTCCCCTCCTTCCTGGACCTGGAGCAGTGTGGAGAACAGACTTCAGTATGCGATGGGTCGTCACATACATGTCACATACAGTAAATCTTAGACTTGGATGTCTTATATTGGATTTACTACATTTAGTATTGGACCTATTATAATTAGATTTTCTGCGGCAACCATTGTCTTTGTGTAATAATAGCAGTAATAGTTTCCCCTCCTTCGTCTCCTGCATGCCTTGCTGTCAGAGGAGTTTGTACTTTGGGTGTTTCTAGGAGCTTTGTGATGTGTCTTGAGCTGAGTTCATGTTTTGGGGCCTTTAAATCTCTTCGAGTCATATTTGATATTGGACCATACAAGTAAACCTGACTAGACTTTGAGAACTACAGCATATCAAGGCCTGCTTGTTTGAGTTTGCTCTGGAGTCGACTCTGCGCCGAGCTGTCAGAAGTTGCCAAAGAAGATTAATCCAGCAGACCTCCCTCTTTCATAACAAGGACCCCCAACCCCCACCCCTGTCCTCGGGACTTCAAGCTTCTCATTGCCAGCACATCTTAATTATGATTTTTGGGTGATTGGCTTCCACTAATGAGGAGGAACAGGATAAATTAATTTCAACTGAATGCTGCTGTGATCCTCTGCCATTCTTTTTCTAAAGTTTTTTCCACAGTGCAGTTTTTTAACAGGCAATACAGCATAAGGCCTTTTACAGGAGGGTTGGTCGCCTGCCCGCTAGGTACAGACCAAACATATTTACTATCATAGCCTTTATACTGCTACCAATTTACATAATGGAATTCTTAACAGCCATGTAATAAATGTATATTTCTCAATGTGCGCAGCATCCCAAGCACCTGTTTTCTTCTTAACATTCAGCCCAGCATTATGTAAAACCACATTTCTGAAACCTAAACATATTGCTTTTAGATTACAATGACAGTTGCTTGTGTATCTATTCTCCTGCATTATTCAGTGTAATATATACTGTGAGATGCCAAAAGGCACCCACTTGAACACATGGAACCCTGGGAGAAAATCCATGATACATTATATCCTCAGCAGGAGTTAGATGGGTGGAAGTGTTATCATGTCAGCTTTGCTTTTGCTGAGATGGAAATTACATTATAGGGAAGGGATGGATTTAAGCTTTGGAGGATATGTATTCTCAAGAAATAATAAAAAGCTCAGTCTTTTATATTTGAATTAAACAGTTACTGACACTCATCATCTTTTAAATGAATTCCCTTATCCTTTTCTGTGCAGATGCTGGACAACTGCATATTTCCACTGCTGGTAGTTGAGTTTTTGTGTTTGTTTTTCTTCCTGTGGATGCCAAAACCAGATTTTTGCTGATGTATTTGACTTGGCTCCAAATCTCTGTGATCACTCCACACTGACATGTTTGTGTAATTATATTGTCTCCAATGCCTCACATTTCGAAATTTTAAAATGTGTGTTTGTGTGTATGTGTGTGGTGGATATTCAGCAGCATTTATCATGCAGAAAATCATGCATATAGTCCCTCAGCCCTTAGTAATGCACACTCTTTGCCCTTTAAATCTATCTCTGAATGTCATTTCTTGCTCAGTCCTCAGGCGCTCTCATGATAACTATGCAATAGTGCAGGGTAATAGAAAACATTGGCCCTCATTTATCAACTGAAAACAACCACTTTAAAGAGACAGTTCAACCCAAAATAAAAAACAACCATATTTTTCCTCTTACCTGTGGTGCTAATTATTCATCTATCCATTATCCATTGTTCCAGTTGTAGAGATGTCTTCGTTCTCTGCACTAAAATGTAAATAAGTGCCACTTTGCTTCTGTTGCTCAAAGTGTTGTTTTGACATTTTAGACATTACCATGTCATGACGAGAAAATTATCAACTATGAATTTTGCATGATATTTAAATTAAGTTATATTCTCACACTGTGGCTCCAACAGTCTCTTTCCAGAAATCATGACCCAGTTGCTCAGATCTTGTGAGCATGTAGGAACTATTTTCTTTCCTCCGAACTACACTGTATCACCACGCAGAATGAAACATGCATCTACTCATGGACGACAGCCTCGTGCTCGTGACAGGGCGGGATGTAAACATTAACTGTGTCCTCCTCTGCTGAGCTGTAACGACAGCAGGCTCAAGCCAAAATTTTACTTTCCACTTCCGCAAGTGCGTGAGGGTCATAGACATAGTAAGAGGAATCTAGATACAGCGTCAGAGGCGGGGCTCCGTTCATTCCTATGAAGGCTGCTCAGTGGCATATGAAGCAAAAAACAATCTACTTTCTGGTTCTAAAATTACCCGGGTTTTCCCTATTGTTGGGCCCATAGAGTAGGCACACTAGTGACTTCCACCGGTCAAGCGGCTAACTTCCGGTTTAGTGCTCCGCTATCTTGAATGGGAACTAAATAATTTAATCATGTGGCTCTTCTAGACTTAATAAATAAATCGGGCCGAATGGATCACATTCTGATATCAAAACAAATCATTTTGCAGGGGGTTGTGACACTCAAAAAGATGTATCCACTGTTTTACAGCCGTTTCTTTCACAATGTAAGCTTATGGGAAAAAGTCTTTTTGGGCCTCTGTGCACCACGTGACGTTGTAATTCCACAGTTTGGCCACTTTGTCAAATTGGCTTCACAGCCTGGCGCTTTTCCTGGGGGCTTAGTGAGGGTCTGCTAGGGCCTGTGTGACGCAAATTTTGTCATCAGAGGTTGCAAGCATATACCTCCAACTTCTGTGCAAAAAGCCACGGAATGCGACTGAGCATTCATGGAATGCGTCCTCTGAATGGACTCCAGAAAGTAGGTGTCTGTTTGGGATTAATGTCAGGCCCAGCTAGCTTAGTTAGCGAGCCTCTCAACCATGAGTAGATGCACGCTTTTTACTGTGCAGTGATACGAAAAAGAAAACAGTTCCAACATGAAACTGCTCACAACAAGGTCTCTGGACCTTGCTGGACCTTATCTTGAGTAACCGGGTCATAATTTCTGGAAAGAGACCTTATTGTTGAGTTTTTCAAATGCCTTCTAGTTCCTTTATATTCGAGAGAAAGCAGACATCATAAGGACGGCATCCTATTTTTGCCTTGGCGCCGGCGATAGATGTGACCGGAGGCTTTATGTTTTCAGGTTGTCCGTCCATCTGTCCATCCCATCATTGTGAACGCGATACCTCAGGAACACTTTGAGGGACATTCACTTGGACTCAAGGATGAACTGATTAGATTTTGGTGGTCAGAGGTCAAACGTCAAGGTCACTGTGAACCATTAAACAAAATTTTAGTCATGACTCAGGAATTCCTATGCTAATTATGACAACATTTCACACAAACTGTGCTGATTATATAGATCTTCTGTGCTGGCTGGTTGAACATGTGTGTGAAAAATCCATGTTTCAGAATTTATAGCTTCTTTGCAGCAACATCCATATTTGAAGCGTTGCAGTCCACCACAAGCTTTTTGATTTTGTGACCAAGCTCTATCAGTCACTATACATAATATGTTATATGAGTTTCGACAGACAGAGATGTAAACTGCAACTCGACTGGTGCGCGGAGGCATACTACCTCGAGGTGGCAATTCTAGTTTTAAAGGACTAATATGAAGTTTTTAAATGTTAAACCGAGAGTCATGCAGGAAGAAACTTTAGGATCTGAAGGTCTAATAAAGACAAAACAGACAGAGTTCAAGTGAATGCCTTTTGATTTCAGACTTGCCGGAGAAGCTTTTCATTGATTTAGGTTTTTTCAACATTGTGTTTTCCAGAGTGATTGATCAATGTGTTTGTTCGCTTTCTTTGAACCATTAATAAATTCTGACGGCTCACAAATCTCCATAGCTGACACGATGCTATAAATTTAAGAGCTTACATGAATGAAAATGCTTTATAGTTCTGGACAGAAGGCCCGTCCTGCCTGTGTTAATTTGCACGTTGTGTTGTCTGATCCAAACACTTGTGTACTCTATAAAGGTGTTGACAGGATGTGTCTTAGACAGGGGATGTGTATTGCCCTGAAGATTTAGACTTACCCCGTCTTCCACTTGTCAGTCTGAGGTTGACACGGTTCAGTGTAGATTTCTTTGTGTCACTTTGATGGCGTGAACACAGCAAAACAAAAGTCCGCTTTTCATGATGTACTGGATCACAGCCTTCATGACAACTGAAACACTTAATATCAAATTTTCTCTCACTGAATGAAATTAATAAACAGCTTTTAAACAGATAAATAGCTTTGTATATTGTAATAAATTGCTTAATGTAATCACGACAGGGTTTGTCTCTAAAAGCTTGAATTTTAAATGTCTTGTCTTGTCTCTTCCTGCTTACAGAAGATGCAGCAGCGCTAATGAGCTCCCAGCAGCCTTTAGATGAGTGAGGCACAACAGAGAAACCTGAACATCAACAGGCCACAGTAACAGTAAGGCTCCATATTTCATATTGCACACACTCCAGTTATTGTTATATATCAGTATTGATATATAGTTATAACAACTACTAAATCTCTCTTAGCCAAGAACCTCATGATGCACGTGAACCTGCTTATTGTTCTGATCAGCATATTCAGCTGTGTGCATTCTTATCAGGGTCTCTTTGCTTTGTGATATAACACAGACAGGAGTGAGGTGACATTTTGATGCCATCTTGTTTATTTTCTTAGAACATGTTTTTATGCTTGGCAGTGACATGTCACTGAAATTCATACAGCACAGATAAATATTACAGCATAAAAAAGACACTGTTGTCCACATGCTGTCAGTCAGTGGTTCTCAAACACCATGAATCCTCTTCGTAGTGAGTCATATGCCACATATAATATATGTGAACTAAAGATACAGTTCACCTCAAAATAAAAAATACATTTTCCTCTTCGCTAAAATATGTATTTATGTCAGCTCTTCTGTGTTGCTGTGCTGATTGGCAGGTAAATATTGAACTTGAAAGAAAGGTGAAATAAAAATTAAGTATGCTAATTGATAAAAATGCTTATGCTCTGTTTAAAAGTAAAAGTACCTCACATTTCTGGCTTCCCAAGGACAGAAAGAGGTGTTTTGTCTTAAGATGTCTCTTGAGCTTTAATGACATCATTATTGCAATGGATAGCTTTTTCCCTCCAGATGAAGCACCCCCATGTTGGACAGCTAGCTTCCCCCATTCACATAATGTCATGAGCAAAGCTTTCACTGTTGGCTCATGTTTGGTTCTATCAGACAGCTGTGTGGAGTCCTGAGATGTATCTCCATCCATCCTATTGATAATGTAATAAAAAATGTAGTTGAAGTGTTCTATTTCTTAACCCGTAACATTCATATTCTGTCTTGACTAAAGATCAATGTAGAGCTAATTAATCAATTAGTCAATCGAAGGAAAATTTGTTTATCGTATATATTAATTTTTCAAGCAAAAATATCAAATATTTATTGGTTCCAGCTTCTTAAATATGAGGATTTGCTGCTTTTCGTTGTAATTTATGACAGGAAATGAAGATTATTTGGGTTTTGGACTGTTGGTTGGACAAAAAAACTTTGTGTTCTGGGAAATTGTGATGATTTTTTTTTTTCACAGTTTTTTGACATTTTAGATGAATCAATTAATTGTAAAAGTAATCTGCAGATTAATGGGTAATAAAAATAATCGTTAGTGGCAGCCCAGGTCAATTATTAAATGAGTAAATAAGTGATGAAAAGAATCACACGTATCACAGATCAAGCTTCCTTACTGTTTATGACCTGCTTCATAGACACAGGTAAAAAAAAGTGCAAACAAGATAATAATGTGTGTCGTCTTTGATTTGAGGCGTTATTTCAGAGGCAGTCAGGACAGACGATGGTAAAAAGGCAGAGAAAAGGAGAGCTGCCTGCTAGAAAGTCCAAGCTTTGATGTTTGCTTGCATTGAGAATGGCAGTGTGGTAGGAAATGTGATCAAAGTTTTTTTTTTTGGTTTTTTTTTGGCTGGACTTCACACTGTGTGAGTTGTGCCTCTGTAGCAGCACCTTGCTTACCATATAAAAGAGGATAGTTTGTACGGTTGCAGAAGGTCTTTTATCATGCAAGTCCCATCTGAGCTTCTGTGGATCTTTTGGGCTTTTATTGAGTGCCTTGTCTGCCTCTTGTGCACTTCTTGTACAATTGCGTGTCAGTAAGAGTAAACATGACCTGAAAAGTGTTTTTATATGTTGTTTGAAAATAGAACTCGCTGGCCTCTCCGGCGCAGTCAGTAATATACATGTAAATCAGCTGCTGACAGTAAAAGATGGCCTCGTACAGATGACTTTGGCCAGATTTTATGTTTAAGCAAGGGAATGTGTTTTCATGCAGAAACAGGAGTCTAGATTGGAAGTAAATTATTGGGGTAGATTTGGGCCATAAATGGGCCATTGAAATTTTTCTTTAGGATTTATGAGAGTGTCAACTCAGTTAAAGCTGCATTTCCATTCCCCATTAAACTTATCTGCAATCCTGAGGCAATTGCAAATATAATGGGCACCTGCTTTCATGCACTGTATTACACAGTTTGGGTTTCTCTCTTATATTGATTTTTTTTTTTTTTTTTACCTTGTTCACAAGATGAAACCTTGTTTTATTTAAAGAGTCCTCTAGACTGTATTCTAGAGGGATATAAGAAGAACTTATTGAGAAATAAGTGGGTTTTGAGAAGATGGTGACTGTCTGGGATGCAGCATAAACATCCATTCACCCTGGCTTTACAATCTTTATCCAAACACTTTGGAGAGGCTGCCATGCCCCTCCGCTTGTGCCCTGCTTGGCCAGCTGTTTCCTCTCTCCAAGAATTCAGACGATCCAGTCTACAATCAGACTTCTCCATCAGAGCTTCTTCTAGAAGTCTTGTACCCAAGTCATTTCATAAAATTAAAATAATAACTTCTGGTTAGACCATCAACCTACTAATGCCTAATTCTACATGACCATGTTCTACAACCACTATAGGCCATTAACTAGTTTTCCCTCAATAACCTCCTAATTACGGCTTCCTGATAGTAAGAAAGTTGTTGTTTCATAAGCTTTGTTCAGTATGGGTTTTATAAGGTAGTACCACAAGAATAGTCATTCCCTCTTATAACTTCTCAAAACTGTGTTAATAGTGTCCAAATAAAGTGAGGTCCTGCTTAAAACTAATTCACAAGTTTGAGTTGGTTTGATAAGTGTCAAAATACTAGTGTTGAGCAAAATCTCACTTTAGAATGGGGAACATATTCTGAGTTAGAAAGATTTCATTTAAAGTTATTTGGAGACTTTTTTCTTTTATGAATTTTCCATATTTATGTGTATGAGTTAAAATTTGTTATATAATAATTTATATTTATTCAATTCATGTTTATTTGGGTACATTGGTACTAGCTGCAGTTGATATATACCCATGCTCATTTCATATTTCTGTAATGACCATTCAGCACTGCACTTTTGGTATATACTGAAAAAATTTCAATAAAAAGATCTTGACTATAAAATTTGTTATATAATTTTTGTTAAAGGAGTATTTGTTAAATATGCTTATTTGAGAGAAAGATGAGAAGATATCATTCTCATATCTGTGAACAGACAGTACTGGAGTCAGGATTTGGTTAGCTTAGTGTTGGGATCCA
Organism: Hollardia meadi; assembly: GCA_037974645.1. Lineage (NCBI taxonomy): Eukaryota > Metazoa > Chordata > Actinopteri > Tetraodontiformes > Triacanthodidae > Hollardia > Hollardia meadi. The sequence goes on from JBBPCS010006063.1 coordinate 9,997, forward strand.
TAACTGAAGGTATTTTATGGTGTGAATCAAACTGAACTTTGTGAGACCACATGGTCTTTTGT
>JBBPCS010006065.1:0-10056 GCA_037974645.1 Hollardia meadi
TTACAGTTTAGTATCCTTTATGAGACTGATTAATTGAATCGGCTATCTTTTCCCTTCATTAAGGGTGGTGCCCCGAGTTGATCTAATGTAAATTAGATCCTATTAATATAATTAATAATTATTTTTAAATTTAATCTAACATTTTGCAGTATGCAAACCAACATGCTTTTCTGCCTGTTCTGACCCGCCGCTGAGAGAGCACAGACAGATGACAGCACGTTTAAATCAATACTACATTTTTGTGTGACTTTTGTGTAATTAATACATTAACCTACGGACTATATACAGACTGCAACGGATGTATGAGCAAGAGGGTCAAAGTTCAAGCACAATGTTATGATGAAGTAGTATATTTCAATTTCACGCATACTGCAAGCAACAGTATGTACTGTATATTGTAAAGGAAAAAAGAAGAAAAAAGTATGCAATTTGGAACGCAACACATGGTGGGCTGCAACGGTGCTTTGCTGTTCAAACCATAGATATTGTCAGCCATAGCTGCACCACAAAGGCTGTCTGGGGGTGCAGTGCTTGTGCCACTCGGTTGGGGGTCAGGGATCGGGTTGCTGCGAGGAGCAGTACCGGGAGACAACACCACAGGGCCTGCATCTGTTGACTGCTGTTAACAGTGGCGTTGCGAGGTTTAACAACCAGAGATTGGTGGGTGACAGAGAAAGAGAGAACAACAGAGAAATCAAAGCACTGTGAGTGAATCACTAAAAACTAAATAGGCCTATTTTTTAGAGAGAAACGTGCCACTAACATGTAGTGGGAAACTTAAGTTGGCTAAGTGAGCACTAACATTAACACACGCAGCTAAATAAGTAACGTTACGTCTAGAAGGGGATTGCAAATGACAAATAATCAACAACTGCAATTTACAAGCAGCCAGATAAATCTAGCAGCATCACATGGATCAACTAAAGCTAAAAGTAGGCTATTCTTAGAGAGTATAAGCAACTGAATACGTCATGAAACAATCGCGAAATTACTGCTCTCCTGGCTATGCATCAGTTTTTATATCGCCAGACCAATCAATCAGATGTATGCAAACTTCTGTTATTTCAAGATGACAATCGTATGATTGGCCAAATTGCCAAGTAAAGCATAAAATACTTGTCATGGTTTCAGTTTAAGCGTGTTAATTCCTGTTTGGTTTTGAGTTTCTAGTTTATTTTCTTGTGTTTGTACTCCTTCCCTTGTGTATCTTGTCCTGCTTTACACTTCCTGCCTTTATTGTTTTCCCTCCGTTTGTGATTACCCTCATGTGTTTACCCTCAAGTTTCCTTGTGTAGGCCTATTTAAGTCCGTGTGCTCCTTTCTGTCTTTGCCAGTTTGTTGCGTGTTACATTGTGTGCCGTTGTTCTCACGTTTCCTAGTGTTCCAAGTGCAGTGGTGGCTCCTGCCAAATATCTCAGGGGGGGCAATTGTTGTGATGATGGCTGAGGTGAATTTGAATTATTTCGGCTCTACAATAACTGAACAATCCACTGTGGTCATCAACAGATACATTTTTATCAATTTGCCCTCACAAATACCTTTGAATGTGAAGAGAGACCTGCTTTACCAACACCGACTACCGCAGCAGGCCTATTATTCACTTGTACTGAAATTTTGCTCGTCTTTCTTTCAAAGTAGCAAGTGATCAATTACCCTCTCATTAAAATCAGGCATGTTCCTGGCTAGTTCCCGCTCCATGGAGAGCATGGGCAGTGCATTCAGGGGTTCCTGTCCCATTGCATTTCGCAGGAATGTCTTGATTCTCTTCAAGGTCGAGAAACACCTCTCAGCTTCAGCCGTTGTCATGGGAGTGGTTATCAGGATGTTCAACAGAGCCACAGTCTCAGAAAAAGTCTTCATGCCTCATTCTTCATATGATATCTGAATAATTGGAAAAATGAGTTTCCGATCGTGAAGCAATAAAGCCCTATCGCCCTCTATTGGCCAGCCGCCCCTGTCCCAGTGTCTTCTAGCTTTTTTGGTGTTTTTGTCCTACTGTGTTCTGTGTCTTGCCTGTGTTTTGAGTTTTGGATTTTTGCCTTTGCCCGATTTGATTTGTTTGACTGGCTACCTGGATTTCACCTCTGTAGTACCTCTGTAAGTACTGTACCCTCTATAAATTTACATACAGCCAGACATCCATAAATACATATACAAAACCATTCATATACATGGGTGGTTATACGAAAACTTGCCATTTTGTGTCCCTCGAACAAAACAAAAATCTGAATAAACAATAAATAAACAATAAAACATTTTATAATTTAGTTTCCATATGTCTCGTAACATAAAAAGAAATTTATAGTTTTTTCTTTTGTTTTTAAAGAGTTTTAAACACTTTTGTGCAAAGCATCTTGCAAAAAACTTTAAAAATGACCTGTCCCTCACTATGATTTTTCTACTTTTACTAGCTATTGAGGCCAAAAAAAGTCAAACTATCAGATCAAAACTTAGACATATATAAAGCCTCAAGTGACGTTTCATTACTCATGAATGGGTTTTATTCTTAATATGTGTAAAATGTTGAAAAAAAAAACAATTTAGTCGGGTCCCCAGGTTGTCGTCAACCCTATTACTTTTAATGAAAACACCTCTTCAGAGATAATGGACTGTTCCGAAAGTTGCAACATTTCCAGGAAGTGACATCATCTGCCTTTTCTGAAGTTGATGGTGAAAGGACAAGTAAGTGTCCTCTTCTTTTAATGAATTTTCTTTGAGTTATGTAATGTCTGACAGAGGGGGACAAGCTCATTGTGTCAGCCCTGTTACCACAAAAGCATACGTTAAAAAGTTGTTTGTTTGAAATTTTAAATGTACATATATCACATTAATTAGGCCTCTCATGAATGCACACCATGTGGTGGTCTGCAACCAGTTTAGACGGACCTTTAAGATTTTAATTGAATGGATAAGAACTAGATTAGATGTGAAGGTTGAGATAGGCTGTTTAAACGGTAATTTGGAACATAGTAAAGCTACCGGGGAAGTAGATCCAATGGATACCCTCTCCGACACCGTCCATTCAGGACTGATAACATCAGTAACATCATTCCTCATCCAATACAACAATGCTCTTATATTGGCAGCCCAGTGGTAGTACATAAAATTTGGAAGTGCCATACCTCCCATTGTACGAGGCCTCTGCAATATGTTTTTATTAATCCTGGGTTGTTTTTTATGCCATATAAAAGATTAAATCTGACTATTCAGATTGGAAAAAATAGTAAGACATTGGAATAAATAAATAAATTTAGGGAGCACATTCATCTTAATCGTATTGATCCTACCCCCTAAGGAGAGAGGCAGGGGGTCCCAGTGCCCCAGGTCTTGCTTAAGATTGCATAACTTCTGAAGGTTAACTTTATAACCAGATATTCTTCCGAACTTTGCAAGTAAAGTCAGTAAATCAGGAAGACTTGAGAGGGGGTCTGATATAAACAATAATAATAATAATAATAATAATAATAAATATAATCTGCATAAAGTGAAACTTTAAGTGAACCCCCTTAATAGTGGAGCTCTGCCTCAGGGTTAATGCAAGCGGCTCAAGTGCAACGGCAAATAGGAGCGGCGAAAGAGGACATCCCTGTTTCGTACCTCGTTTCAGCTCAAAGCAGGTGGATAGGTTGTTATTGGTGCGTACTGCAGCCACTGGAAGAGTATGTAGAATTTTAATCCAGGATATGAATTTAGGGCCGAAATTAAAAGATTCTAGGGTCTTGAAAAGATAGTCCCACTCCACCCGATCAAACGCCTTTTCAGCGTCAAGTGAAAGTATCACCTCAACGTTCCCAGGATCGGGTGGAGAGGGACAATAAAGGATATTAAATAAATTTGGGTGGATGGAAAATGGATTTTTTATAAATCCTGTCTGATCAGATGAAATAATAAAGGGGATAATTTTTTCAAGGCGACGTGCCAAAATCTTAGCAAGGATTTTAGCATCTGTATTCAACAGCGAAACAGGGCGGCATGAACTGCAAATGAGGTTTTTTAAAAATCCTTTTTAAGTAACAGAGAGATAACTGCTTGACGCATGGTTGGAGGTAAGGAATTGGAGGCAAAAGATTCTTCAAATACCAACAATAACAAAGGAGAGAAATTCGGTTGGGAAACCATCTGGCACTGGAGATTTGCCACTTTACATGGCTCAGCTAATTGCTGAGGCTATCTCCATGACTGAAAAATCCCTCTCCAGCTCATCAGCGAGTTCTACAACTACAGAGGGCATGTTCAGGGACTTAAAAAAGTCTTCCAGGGCAGAGGGATCAGTAGGTGAATCCAAAGTATATAATAATTGATAAAATTGGATTGAGCAGCATAGCCTGTGTGCAGGTAATATAGGAGTACAGTTTGGTTTCTGGTGCTGTAGGCAAAAAACTGTATGATTGAATTGCATTGTGTGATTTGCTGTGCGCACTACACTTGATGGGTTCTTAAAGGTGACAAGGAACATACAGTATATAATGCGCATAGCATAGAGGGATTGAACCGCAGCTCACTTTTCCCTTGGGGCTCCCTGCTCATTTAATCCAGTCTTGTGTACAATTGTAAATGTATTCACATTCAGACCAAAGACAGAAACTATAGTGATGGGACTGCACCATTTAGTTTGCAGGTGTGGTTTATATTGATTTCCACACATATGCCTTATTGGTGCCACATGTCTGCTGGAGGATTTATGAGAAAAGTTCCAGTGCTTTGTTATCCAACACTGGGTAATGAGCATACAAAAAGAGTTAGAATTAATTTTTATGGGGTTTTGTGTGATAGCAAAGGTGTGTCAAATATATTCCATTGATATCGTTTCTTTCGGATTTGGCAGGTCCTCACTGGAATGGCCCAGGCCTGGGTGAGATCAGAGAGGAAAATAAGAGATTAAAGGGAGCAAATGGCATCCATAAGAAGAAGAAGAGTGGAGGCGCTTAATGTGGATTTGAGTGTCAGGATGGATGGAAGGCTGGGGAGGGTTAAAGGGAAAAGTCAAGTCAAATTTTATTTAAATAGCAGCAATTCACAACAAAAGTTATCTCGTGACACTTTAGAGTAGGTCTAGACCATACACTTTTATTAAGTAATTTATTAATTATTAACATACAGAGACCCAACAGAAACCTCGGAGCAGACCCCGGCTCGAGGTGGGCGGCCATCTGCCTTGACCAGTTGGGTTGAGAGACAGAGAGAGAGAAAGAAACAGAGAGAGACAGAGGGGGGTGTAGGGGGAGGGTGAAAGGAGACAGTCATGCACACAGATGCATAGCAGGGCTGCCAACATAAAACCTTAGAGTGAGATTTGAGCTGGGCACATGCACAGCACATGCGTCAATTTTCAAAATTATCATTTCATTGATTTGCATCTTGTTCAACCACCATCCAGAAAAACAATGAGAAGGGATTACATTACACACAATTTAATGATGAAACTGTGCCATACCGAAATGCAAAGCGCATCATTTTCATTTTCGAAAAGTTCAATGCTGAAATCGTGCCACCAGGAAATGTAATCACTGTCCAATCACAGCTATCTAGCAAACGAGGGGCATGGTTGAGGAAAACAGACAAAAATAGTTGCTCAAGATCTGGGGAGAAATTTAACGGAGGATGAGCGGAATGAGGAGGAAGCGAGGGGATCCAAGATGGCAGAGTGAGAAGCAGCATTTCTGCAGGCTCAGCATAAAGATAAAGTGTTAGTCCTTGAATTGTGATCATTTCCGTGCAACAACCTCATTTTTGTTTAGTTAACATAGCACAAAAGTATTTATTTTTATTTTTTTTACAGTTTTTACTTACTTTTCTAAGTTTTTTATTGGAACATCTGGAAAAGAAAAAAGGGGGAGAAGAGACAGTGAACCGCTAGCATGACAGACCACGACTATGACTCAACCCTCCGTGAGGCGTGTGGTGACAGCGACATTGAAGACATTGAGATGGAACAAAATCCAAATGAAAATAGAAGGAATCTGAGCCACACGCCTATTAAGAGTCCGAACCCTAAAAAGTTGAGGAGAGTAAGTGACAACAAGGATGACGAGAATGCCAGCGCTGCCATTCTCCATGCCATTCAAGTCTTAACCAAAAAGATGGATGAACAGACTGAGCTGTTAAAAAACTTTGAAAAATGCATTGAAGCAAATACAACAGCTATCAAAGAGAACAAAGAAGAAATAGCTGTGCTTCGACATAAAGTCAATGATCTCAAAAAAGAAAACAGCTCCCTTAAAATTGCTTGCGAGGAGCAAGCCCGTTACAAAAGGAGATGGAATTTGAGGCTGACTGGGTTACCTGAAAAAGATGGAGAAAACACAAAGGAAACTGTCATCGGGATTCTCACAAGAGTGGTACCTCTCTCTGTGGACCGACTGCAAGAGACAGTGGATAATGTCCACCGCATGGGAAAAAAGAGCGAAGCTGCTACTTCAAACCACGCGCCAAGGGCAATTATCATCCAATTCGGGATGAGAAATATACGAGATGATGTCTGGAAAAGATCAAGAGAAGCAAGAGTGTGCAGCGAGATGCACATCCGCTTCAGAGAAGATTTCTCCAAAGAAGACCGGGAGGCTCATACCAAACTGTGGCCGCTGGTGCAGGAAGCCAGGAGAAGGGGGAAATGAGCGTTTCTGAAGGAAGGCTATGCACTGATTGACAACCAAAGGGTGGATCCTTCTTGAACAAACTTGAAAGGTTTTTCATTGTTTTTGATACAGGTATGCTGGTTTAATTGGACGTTCATATCATAGTTCAGTTATGCTGAAGGTTGTTGCACAAAAAATGTTTGAAATTGTAGGCTATAAGGACAAGCTACTCATTCCCGCGCATCACATTCTTCGCGCTTTCCTTATATGAAGTTTGACTTGGTAAATTATCTTTTATTTCCTTGAATACTAGGGGGTTGAAAAATAATGTGAAGCGTTTCTTTTTTGTAAGGAGCAAGAGACTCATTCAGTGGAGACTGACGCTAAATTTTGGAAACAGCAATGGGGAGACTCTGTTTACTTCAGTCATGGAACACCACATTCAGCCTGTGTGATGATTTTGTTCAACAGGTTTTCTGGGAATATAATTAACCACATAAGTGATACTAATGGACATTGGCTGATGGTGGCGATAGAGTTTAATGATGACAACTATATCCTATTATGTGTATATGGATATAACCAAAAAACACAGAACAAAAAATTATTTTCATCTTTGAGCAGGTTGATTGAAGAGTGGAAAGTGACTTATACAACTGATAAAATCATAATGGGAGGTGATTTTAATTTGGCTCCTGTTCTATGGTTAGATCGTCTCACATCAAGGAGGCAATGTCATTTCTATGAGGAAATTTTAGTTGAATTTATCTCTCAGCTAGGTTTGACTGATTACTGGAGAATGAAAAATCCCAGTGCTACACGGTACACCTGGTTTAATTCAGCTAACAATGGTCAGTGTTCAAGGTTAGATTACTGGTTAATCTCAAGCAACCTGACAAATGATGTTTCTAAGTGTGAAATCTTAGCATCACCTCTAACTGACCATTGTTTAATCACACTGTCTTTTCAGTTTCTTCGTGTTGAGTCCAATCTTAACCCTGTTTGGAAATTTAACAATAGTCTTCTCGAAAATACTGACTTTTGCAAAGAAGTTAAAAAAATGGTTCAAGAAATTTCAGAAATGGAATTGTCACCTTTGAGCAAATGGGAGTGGTTTAAATTTAAATCTAAAGAGTCCGCTATTAAAACAAGTAAATATGTTACTAAACTCAAAAAGCGAAAACAACAGGAAATAATTAGTGAAATAAACAAATTATGTCATAAAGTTGATTTATCAGTGGAAGAAGATGTCAAATTAAATAGCTTTCAAACTGAACTAGATCATTTATACTTGGAAAAAGCAAAAGGGCTTATATACGCTCAAGAGCTCGCTGGTTAGAGGAAGGTGAAAATAATTCTATTCTATTTCTTTAGTTTAGAAAAACAAAGACAAACCAAAAATAAAATTCATAAGTTACATATTAATGGTGTTAGCATAGACAATCAAGGCCAAATTAATGAGGAAATAAGAGTTTTTTAATAGCAATCTGTACAAATCTAAATTTTTAGAAGAAAACTGTCTGTCTGGCATTTTATCCTCTCCATACACCAGAGGGATCACTGCCTGGTGGCCAAAGACCGCAAGCTCAGTATGTGGACAGGTCAGTCCCCTACACTACAGGGTCCAGCAAAAAATGTACTTTGTGAAAAGACCTTTTACTTTTGTGACTTTTTCAAAATTTTTCATTTTTATGTTGCAAATCAAGGTCAATGAAGTTGCCATATATGGTTCCTCGCCGGTCTAGGGTAAAACATTTTCCAAAAAGTGTATTTAAATAAAAATGTTAATTATGGATAAATAAAGTTAAATGAAATAATAATAATAATAATAATAATAAAGTAAATGTACTTTATTTATAAAAATATAAAAATACTTATTGTATACAAATACATACATTTTTTTTCGAGGTACTGATACTGGCACTTATCACAAATATCACACAAAACAAGCAAGTAAAAAAACAAGCTAACAGCTGTAACCTTTTCTTTTGCAGTGATGTAGTCATTTTAATGCCAGTCCAGTCACTTAGGCAACTGCTTCATGGTACTTGATGAAGCAGTTGCGCTCAGCGTTCAGGCACAGGTGGACCTTGCAGACCCTGCAGACCACGTTTGACCTCAAGATGTGCCCCTTTCTGTTACAGGTCTGGTGGCATGGAACAGGGACAGGTCAAACTGCTCAGAGTCTGGGGTGTGGCTGGGGTGTCCCTGGACGGGCTTGGGGACATCAACAGGGGTGCTGAGGCTGCCTGGAGATGCTGAGCTCCTTCAAGGGTGAGACGTGACTGACCTGAATTTGAATTTGAAATTTTATTTCGAACATGTAAAAGTAAAAAAATAATCATACAAACAAGCAGACAGAATAAATAAATAAATAAATAATAGTTTCAAACAATGAAAAGCTTATTGCAAAAGAAATTACCTGCATCCTGAAGTTCTTCAGTGACAGGCCATCCACAGCAAGAGCCTTGCAGTCCCACCTGTAGATGACCCAGGCATTCGTGAGGCTGACATCAATTGCATAATTATGCAAACAGCCGCATGTACCATCTCTTGGATTTCATGGGGGTATGGTAGAAGTGGACCAGCATGCCGCTGTTGTCAATGCCCCCCATGTTGGCATTGTAGCTTTTCATGATAGCAGGGCAGCTCACTTCCTCCTTCCTCTTGATGTCACTGCTGTACCGGTAGACTGAGGACGTGGGCTCCACCCCCATGCCTGTTGACAGCAGAGTGACAATCTTGTTGTCCTTCCACCTGAGGGCCAGGGTCCCATCGTCACTGGTGACATAGGTGTCATAGGTACCACAAGGAACAGCCTTCTTCTCCATCTCCTTGATGAACTTGAGTGGAGGCTTGCCTATTCTGTTGTCCCTGGCTGTCCCCGTGTACCTGCGGGTGGTGGAGAGGAATCACACACATGTCAAAACTTTTTGTTAACCTGTGATTATTTTCACATGCTGCCCTGTGACATAACAGTGTTTGTTCAAACAACAAATCTATACCTGCAGTTCTTGTCCTTGAGGTACCGCACCATCTCCAGGATGGTGAAGAAATTGTCCGCAAAGATGGCTGTGGTGGTGGAGGAGGACATGGAGCTGGCCAGTACGGAGACTATCTGGCTGGTGGCACCCATGGCTTCTTGTTCAGGCGTCAGGGGGACACCGTGGGCCTCCAGCGTAGTCTTCCCCTGGTATAGCACCATGTCATGAATGAAGCCATCCTCAGAAGCCCTGGCAAACAACTTGAATCCCCATTTGTCCGGCTTGTCTTGATGTATTGCCTCAGGTTGCCAGCTGTCTTGCCTTTGTAGGCAACGATGACCTCATCCACAGACTGCTTGGGGGTCTGTGGCTCACTCCTGAAGGCAAATAAAATCAAATAAAATCTTATTTTAAATCTTAAAATTTTATTTCTATAGTGCCAATTCACAACAAAGTTATCTCATGACACTTAACATGTAGAGTAGGTCTAGACCACA
>JBBPCS010006066.1:0-10055 GCA_037974645.1 Hollardia meadi
CATGTTAAGTGTCATGAGATAACTTTGTTGTGAATTGGCGCTATACAAATAAAATTTGATTTGATTTGATTTGACAGCAGTTTTATTTTACACATGATCCAGCAGATTCATCTTTTCCATATTGTGTCATATATATGAAAATATCATCCCCATCCCAACTGCATTCTCGTGTAATGCTAAAAGCTGTTTGAAAGTGAGAACAATACAGCATTAATCTAATCTGTGGCTTGCTTGTCCAAGTATGCAAGCTAAACAGCCAAACAGGATTATGCTAGAATTGGCATTTTGCTTTATCATATGATCCTTTCAATACCAGGAGCTCTAGACTCCAGTAGCTGTTTCTTTATATGTCTTCTGCATGGTACATTAACCAAATGCTGACCTTTATGCGTTAGACATTTATCTTTAGCCTCAGTCGGATGATCATGTATGTCATGTAAGTGCATATTTACAATGTAAGACCCCTAACAGGGTTTTCAATCAACTCATATAAGGTATAATGTTAGCTTAATAAGCTAGCTGTTGGAATCTGCAAGCAAAAGTTGTCATTTCAGCTGGAAAAAAGATGCTGGCTAAAAAAAATAGCACACCTGCTTTTGTCTCCACTGTCTGAAATCAAGAACGCATTGTTTCAAAAAAAAATTGCGAAGAGTCAAATCTGCCAAAGTCGTCATTGTAAAGTTACAGGAGTACTCACAGGCGTAGCAACAGCAAATAGGCCATCCATACAAGTGCAGTTTTTCTGTACATAATAACTAAGTTTATGTTACACTTTTCTTTGTTAAGCACTGCTGTCTTTGTTTAACTACATATCAATGTATCTTCCTGTACATTTTGCTCTCTTCAATGTGGATAGGTCCATGTAGAGCTACTGAAAACTGGACTATACGCGCTTATATGCATAAACATATGAGGTACCGTTGATTTTTCATCTGATTCTGAACTGTAGGTGTACCGTATTGATAAAACAGGGATGTCCCATAGACTTCCCACTTCCATCTGCAATGATGTAATCTCACATGACATCTGTTAAGGCTTCCAACACACTGTATTGAAAAAAAAATCATGTTGTATTGCTTTGCTTCCCTGTTTGTATTTGACATTCTTATTCTACTTCCTCTTTGCCATTTTCTGCCCCCCCACCCCCCACCCCCTTGCCCCAGCTTCCCTTACATCTCCTCTCCCCTGACATATCCTTTCCTCCTCTCCCCTCCTCATTCTCTCCTCTAATTGCCCCGCAGTTGATAGAGTTTTGCCCTCCTCAACAAGCCCCCAAATCACTACTTCATGGTAATCGCCCACAGCTGCACTGGAGTGGAGACAGACAGATAGAGGGGAGAGAGGGGGACTTATGTATTATCATTATGGAGAGGTTATGATTTGTCCCTTTACAATCTGATCCCACAGTTAGCTTAACGATCCCTCATCTCCCTGGTTCTGCTTGGATATGCAGAAAGTTCGTCGAGGGTTTGCTTAACAAATGTAAGTTAAGGCCCTGGCTCCTCACTACCATTTTTTAAAATCTCCTTCCTAGAAATGAAAGGGGGGAAAAAGCATGACGAGCTAATGAGCAGTTCACCCACTCTGATCCACCGGAAGGGTTGGGTTCTCACAGCTTCACTGGAAGTTGTAAAAGACGGCTTCCACTCAACCAGAATGTGATGCTGATTGCCTATTAGCATGACAAGAGGTTAGAGCCTACTCCAAGGCAGCCGTTTGGTTTCTGCCAATTCTACAACAACAAGAGCGCTAATTTTTTTTTTTAACTAAACGGAAGATGAAACTTTGCCTGTTGGCCACAGATGGACAGACCCTGGAAATCCAGAGAGATGCTAAGTCGGCTTGGTATTTTTGTTTCTGAGTAGGAGCCAGTGTGCAGAAAGACAAACAAGGTTTAATCTGTAGGTACAGCTATAATCTCCTGATCCTGCTGTGTGAAAACCTTGTAGCATGGGTGGGATGATAATGCATAGAACAGCACAAAGCATTCAATTAAGAAGACAAATATTTGTGTCACATCATCTTGATATTGTACCTTATTCTGACCCTATAGAATCCAGGTCGCAGGTGAATATCAGTAGTTGAAGCTGAAAACAGCTCAGGCTCAAACATCATGAATATCAAAGAAAGCTGCGGTGCATTCATACATATTCATTTGAGTCTAGAGATAGTGTGAACCAAGGATGAACTGAGCAAATGTTCCTGAACTAGAAACAGCAGAGAGCTGAGTTACAGTGACACCTGCTCTGACACAAGACAGAAAACCACATTATAGAAATGAAAATATACAACCTTACATCTATTCTTCTGTTATTATGCCTTATTGTTGAATTTCAATTAGGGAAGGACTGATTATCGGCCTGGCCAATTACCACATTGAACATTATTAATATTGATTATGCTGGGTTTTTTTTGTCCGATTGCTAATAAAATAAATTATTTTATTTGCAGACTGGAGCATACTGCTGGGCAGCTCAATCTATAACAATACACCATAATTGTTAATAATAGTTGATTTATATTTTTTTTATTAATAATGCTAATCTCCAAAGTAATTAGCAACTAAAGTTATCAAATGTCATGGAGTGAAAATATAAAGTCGTAGAAAATGGAAGAAATACAAGTACCACAAAATGGTTCTTAAGTACAATACTTGAATAAATTGTACGTACATTCCAGTAAGATTTTTATTTTTACTGCAAAGGTATATTGGTCCAAAATATCGAGTATCGGTCTCCTTGGTTACTAATAATCGATCCTGAAAAAAACATATTGGTTGTCTCCAATATTAATCATTCTGGTGTGGCCAACCAATAAAGTCACAGCATTTAAGGCCAATTCATCATGCACTATGTGCTCGGAGTGTAAATGTAGATTTTTATATGGTCAGTGAAATTCTATAAGATACTAGTATTGTTGTGAAAAGAGAGGGAAAGTGAAGGGGGGAGAGAAAGAAATAAAGGAGTAAATAATAATACACAGTAATGGATACAAAACTAACTCCAGACCCAGAAAATACCCCCACCGATGCAACCATTCAGGAAGCACAATATATATTGAGCTGATAATTGATAATAATGGAAAATTTATATCATGACTATCTGCCGATAATGAAATTATAGCTGATAATACAAAGGCAAATTGCTTTCATTGACTTAAAAAGTGCAGCATCTATGCAGCATCGACTGAAAAAAATCCATATTATGCATCCCTATAGCTAATGAAGCTAACCACGTACACGAGTATCCAAAGAGAGAATGTCAACCTGCCACCATCTTCCTGCCATGTGCCTGCTTGGTGATGTCTCCTCTGATAAAGTTCAGAGACTCGAAGTTACAGACCCTCTTCTCTTTCTCGAGCCATGGAGCTAGCGGGCATGTTCAGCATCAAGCCACTGATTGGGCAGTTACTTTCTGCTCGTGCCACTACAGGCGCAAAAGGAAGTGGTTGATATCCTGAGAGATCTGTTTCTACGCATCGTTTTCTCATCATGAGAACTGGGATGCGTGATTCTATGCGAGCTAAAGTTTTGTTCACTGGCTTCCTGCTGCTTCTTCAGTCATTGTGTGTAAATGTGTGCACTCACACTGAACGAATAGCAAATTTTCTGTTTACTTTTACTTATTTGAATTGACCAGCCAGAGTGTTTTTGCAGTCCGAAGGCTGCCAACCATTTTTAACTCACATGAAGCAGCAAGTATTTGACTGAATCATGAGAGAATTCAAAAGAAGAGGACAACGAGAGAAGAAAAGATGAGAAAAAAGAAACCCTCTCTTCCCCACCTGGTCATGCCCCTTCTTTTTCTTCTTCTTCTTGCCCCAGCATCCGGAGCTCTCTGCGTCCTTTCCGCCGGTGTCACATAACAGACCGTCGAGCTCCTCCGACCCCCCCTGCTGGCTGTGAGCGGTCTCTGCAGCCAGACGGTATGACAAGTTCCTCAAGATGCACACACAGTTCTCTACGGTCTGAGGGTAAAAAAAGAAAGGAAAAAAAAGAGGGAGAGAGGTGAGATAGACATAAAGGAGGGACAGATGGCACTCAGGCAAACACGCTAACAGTCGGAGTGTAGACACATGCACACAGGCACACAGGCTCACATTGTGCAGTGCTGACTGTATAATATACAATATATAAACATGGACAAACAGACACACACATGCTGGGTGCATAATGTAGACACACACACACACACACACACACACACACACACACACACACACACACACACACACACACACACACACACACACTAATCCTATTGTTGTGAGTAGCTATGCAGTCAACAGTCTCTGACTTTGATCTCGTGAAGGATTTCTAAGGATTAAAAACTTCACATGTCCACTAAACACACACACACACACACGTTCCCATGACAGACTGGCAACACAGCTAGATGCTCTTAACACGTCAAACACACATCTCTGCATGTAGCACATATGCAAGCACAGGCACACAAACAGATACACATGTGTGCTCACAGGCTCACATGGAAGCACAGTCACATGCACGCGCGTGTGCACACACACACACACACACACACGATGTTTCTGTGTCACTGGCCATCTGGGTTGGATACTATATGGTGCACTGTAAAAAATGACAAGTTGTGCACGCTTGGCATTTTATACTGTATTTTTGTATACATGCTCATCAGCTTTAATCATCCTGAAATGTACGATGTTTTTGACAATAGTGAAAGTTATTTCAGGACTTAGTGTATGTGAAAGTGTAGTTTGTTGTTTCAAGATGTTTTTCAATGATCAGTGATGTTTTCTTGAAATTAGTTTTGGTTATTATCAGCAGATTCATATTTGACAGTGCTGGAAGAAAACTTCACTGTAAATGTCCAGAATAAAGCTCAATACTGTAAATCTCTAAAAACAAACCTACCAAGCTTTCATTTATGACAGTGTGTAGTTTGTGCATTGGACATTAACATCCATACGCACAACCACAGGCAAACAACCTATAGACATTATTATGCATATGCAGTGTACTTATATACATACAGTCTGCAAAGATACAGGCATTTGCATTTGATTAATGTAAATTTATGTAAATTATAAATGTGAAACATGTTTACAAAGCAAAAACTGACGACTAATATTTTAGTTTTTTAACAGTAACATACAAACATACACACACACAAGCATTGGACTATTCAGTAACGTCATTTTCTATCACCGTGTGTGTGCATGTGTTTTTATTCAGGTGATTTTGTGTGTGCGTGAGCGAGAGGCTATGAGAGCGTGTGTGTACGGCAGCTGGTTGCACATGTGAGAGAGTTACCTTGCTGTCAATCTCGCTGCTCCCCAAAGCGGTCTGGATGACGTAGAGCAGAGCGTCTGTCAGGCCCTCACACTCCCTCATCCTCCTCCGGGCCTCCTCGCCGGCAGAACTCACATTCCTGTAACACACACACACACACACACATCATCAATGAACATTCCAACTGAAAACTTGTGCATTGGCACATGTGTACGCTGAAGCGTACTGATATATGCATGCATGTCTGTGTGACAGAGAGGACAGAGAGTCTGAGTAATGCCCTTTAAATGTCAGGCTATTAAACATGAGACGCTTGTGCGCTCAGTGTCAATGAGAAATGGCACCACGCTGCCAAAACTCCATTAGTTGCATTTGTTTTCCCAGGTCCGTAATAACAATCCTCACCATTTAAGTCTGTGATTGAAAGGAAGAGGGTGTGGTGTTATTCAGCTGCAACATGGAACATCTCATCCCATTTTGTCACACAAGGCAACAGCAAGTACATTATTATACATGGCTATTATGCATTTACTTCTGTGAACTGTGTTAATGCCTAAATACTTAATACAGTAGATGTTGTGTTAAGTTAGACAGCTGAAGGCCACCTAGCATTGTAGCAGTGTAGGTCAACTGTGCTCCAACTGCTTGTTAACTTGTTAGCCATATCAATGTTTATAAGGTCATATGTCAAGTGTGTGTGTGTGAGTAATTTTCAGCTTCTGCCTCCAAAGAAAAAAAAAATAGTGGTGCTTTAACTAACAAAGATATTGAGCAGCCTTTACAGAAGATCCACAGGCATCTTCATCCAAGGACAAATGATGCCAATTTGAGTGTCTGAAATCAGCACAAACATCTTTTTCATTTATTAGTCATGCAGTGTGGAGTCACTTTTATTACATCACAAGAGAGTCATGTTTTAATTATGCAGTCAAATAATTGCTTGAATTTTTCAGGGTGTTGAAAAGCTGCTGTGTTCTAGCCTGCATCTCCTCTGGCTTTCGTTTACCTTGAGCGTTGATGCAAGGTTACCTGAGAGCACAAGCACACACTGATTGAAAGCTATAGTCGCCTATACAGCAACATATGTTTGAGGACACAAACGAGTAAACAAGTACTTGTACATAAAAGCATTTGGATGGCACTTTTAAACCACTTCATATACTTCTTCCTTTCGACACATTTCCTTTATTTTGTATATCACCTGTTAATGGATTCAATTCAATTAACCTCAGTCAATTTGGCATAATTAATCCCTCCGAAGCGTTCCTACAGGGCTGCAGATTATCTCTAGTTGTGATCTTTTAGTGTGAAGAATCTAAATAATGAGAATAATGGAGAATGTGGAGAATTTTCATCTGAGTGCACTGCTGTAAACAAAAAAGGTTATGTGTCCATTAGGGCCTGTAAACAGAACAGAATTGGATTAATCCATAGACCGCCACTACTGTGAGCAACAAGGCACTGACACAACTAAGTCAACAACAGGTGGGACTGTTTCTTTGTCTGTAATTCTGTAATCACAAGCAGGGGTCTGCTCGATGCCTCTGCAAGGCTCTTTGAATTAAGTTTCAATCTAGCCATTTTCCATCAAAACACATTGTGCACTTGCTCTGCGACAGTATTTAGGTGGCTGGAACTTGTCAAACTATCCACATGAATACCAGGACCCAACGTTTCCAAGCAGAACATTGCGCTGTAAAGAAATGTATGTAAGTTATGTTGTATGCAAATTTAGCATATGAGTGGTTTCAGATGGCACACAAAAAAAAGGATGTATATGCATTGTTAAAACTGTCTGGGGACTATATAATGTAGAACAGGGGAGGAGAGGAGGCACAGCTGATGTTGGAGAATTCAAGTTCTTCTTCTTTCATGTCAAAATACTGCTTGAGCAAAGAAACAGCAACAAAAAAAAAAGGACGTCTGTTGCTATTATGAAGAGTCATGCTGAATCATAAAGAAAATTTACCCCCTTCTTTTAAGCCAAAATCTTCACTGTGGGAATTTGTGCTAACACTTCAGCTTAGAGGCTAGAGTGAAGGTTTCAGCTTCAGAAAGGCTGTAAATAACTTTTTCTTGGCTTAGCCTGCACAAGCTCTATGAAGGCATTGTTTTTTTCCGGTTGTTTTTTTTACTTTTTAAAGCAAGTCCCCAGCTACTTAGTTGTTTAGCAGAATGCTGCAATGCTGTTTTGCTGTGAAGCTCCAGAAATGTTTTGTGGACTAAGAAACTTCACCTGACTTCCCATGAGCATGAGGGCTGTCTCCTGTGGAGTTCTGCAGCTTCTCTAATGGCTAGCACACACTGGTTAAGCTAAGCTCAGCAAGCTAACGGTACTGTGTCACCTCACTCAGAGCTAGCTAGCCTGACAATCAATCCAAATAAGTTAACTCTTTTCTTTAACACATGAATGCAGCTGCAACAGAAAGGAGATTGCAGGTGCCTGTGCACCTGCAGGAAAGAATTTTCAATAAAAGACACCCAACTCGGACTGCAATATTCAGATATATGCAACAAATCTTGAAAAGTTGAAACAAAATTTGTGTCACATCTGCAAATTCAATGCACATAATTCATATTCAGCTGTCTCGTAGCAGAAGTTTTAGCACTTCCTGTTAGTTGGCACAACGGCATATGCACACACTCCGAGTGAAACGAGCAGTGAGTAAGCAGAGGCAGTGTGAATGTGAGAGACAGCGAGGCAGAGACGGGGCGAGACAGAAGAAGCAGAAGAAGAAAGGGACGAAGGAGGGATGATATGATGAGAGAGAAGTGGAGTAATAGAATGAGATGGAGGCAGAGCGATGGGAGGAGAGAGTGACTAAAGAGAAAAGAGGTAGAGAAAATGAGAGAGAGAGAGAGAGAGCAAGCAGGTGGCCAGCGATATACCAAACCCGCCATGAAATATTCAATGTTTCATCAGACTCCCAGCATTCCCTAACGAGGCGTGAGAAAGATGAATTAGTCCTTTGAGTTTAGGGAGCTGATCCACACATAGCCATCTCCTATAACACACACACACACACCACCAGACACACGTACAGTATTAGAAGCGACTAAAGCGTTTGTTAG
The DNA here is from genome assembly GCA_037974645.1 of Hollardia meadi. Lineage (NCBI taxonomy): Eukaryota > Metazoa > Chordata > Actinopteri > Tetraodontiformes > Triacanthodidae > Hollardia > Hollardia meadi. The sequence continues at coordinate 8,342 of JBBPCS010006066.1, forward strand.
CACCCAATATGTGTATTTTATTTTCACAGAGAGCAGGTGAGGAGACATATTGCAGCACTGCAGCTGAGAAAAATGGCCCACACATGTCGCTGGATAGAGAGACAAACAGCGGCATGCGCACGCACATGCACAAGCACATGCACACACACACACAAACAGGAAGCCAGACAACCTTGCAGCCAGAGATGCAAATATATAGTCATGGCAGCAATCCCACTCTATTCCCGCTCAACTTGGGCTGCACTTTTGCCACATCCTCAACAGGAAACAGTTAGAAATCTGACATGTAGCCCAGTTTCAGATGCCAGACGTTACAGTGAATTGTTTTGTAATTAAAGCAAGCTTATTGGTTCTATTGTATAACAAAAACATCTGCAGAGATGACAGGACAGATGCAAGATAGCTGTATGCACTCAGAGATGGTGAAAAAAAACAAATATACATATGGTTTGCAAATGTTTCAGGCTTCAAGTTGTCAATATTCTGTCAGCAAGATGTGTTTTCTTTTTCTTTTGATGCTGAAATGTACCACATCAAAAAATGTCTGGTACATAGCCGATGCGTCTCTGTTAGAAATATTTATGAGCTCAGTCTTGGCCCTAGAAATTTCATCATGCACTCCGAGCAATACTTCAAGAGTTTGGGAAGCAACTCACCAATACAAATTGCATGTGTATAAATTCTAATACCTATATCTAATTCAAAAGGCCAAACCTGTCTCTTATTTAGCTCCTTATTATGAATGATGGGTGACTGAATTGTCATTTAGTTTAACTTAATTCATTCAGGCGGACATAGTGTTCATTTGAAGCCAAACTCTGAGAGGTTTATTTATTTTAACCAAACCATCAATAGCAACTTTAAAAGTACATGACATAAAGGAAATCTGAGGCAACAGGCTGATGGGGTCCCATCTGAACACACAATTTTGTGTGGGTTGTGGAATGTGTAGAGGAATGTGAAAACTTTTCTAGGAAAAACTTTGAACAGATACAAGTCAGTATAGTTGTATAGTAAAGTATAGTCATAAATAGACACTTTAGGGGACATAAACATAGGAAAAACACATTTTTTGAGTGGAGAGGGTCTTTGAAACTGTTAATGCATTGGATCATTTTGTTACTCAAAGACTAAACATACCTAAAATCTTATGGAAACTTAACACATTCAAAATATCTGTCCCATTAGTCCCTCTGCAACAGTGACGGCTGAAGTTTTAAATGGTTATAACTACTTTTAAATGTAATAATCAGTATCACAATTACCTGGATAGGATGCTTTCATTATGTCAGTATTCTTTTTAGGATAGCTAAACATTATTCAACTGTATTCATGAACATAAAACACTGAAAAAACATTTAGATAGAATTATAGGATTTAATACTCTAATGCTTCCATGTGATCCCTATTGAATTTTGCAGGAGAGCACAGTTGCTCTGAAATGAAGGCTATAAGTTGACTCTGTATACCTTTAAGGCAGATGTCATGATACTAAACGATATTACAATGGATTCCTGGAGATGAAATACTGGAAAGCATTTAGAAAATAGAATTACAAAACCTAATACTTTTATATATTGCTATCAGAGCTGCGGAGTAGTTTATTGAATTTTTACAGTGACTGCTCTCTCAGAATATCTCTCTCTCTCTCTCTCTCTCTCTCTCTCTCTCTCTCTCTCTCTCTCTCTCTCTCTCTCTCTCTCACACAAACACA
>JBBPCS010006067.1:0-10054 GCA_037974645.1 Hollardia meadi
TGTTAAAAAGCACCAAAACGAGACCTCCAAATAACTTGCGCTTAATACATTGTGGCAGGCAACAGTGTATTAAGCAGAAGGTGAAAGCGCGAGTTGAAAATATTCAACTCAAGCGAAAAGTTCACGTGTATCGTGGAGCTTTGCAGATTGCAGAGCGGGGTGACAGAGCCACCGCTCGCCCGCAGACAGCTGCTGAGCTCCGGGGAGCTTTCGGACACAGAGGCGGGGGCAGAGCGGAGCTTCTCGAGGAATAAACATAACGAGTCACTGTTCGGATCCGATGTACTTCACTTTGTGAACATACGGTCCAGCCAAAAACGTCGGCCTTTTCACTTATTCGAACCGAAAGTGCTTTTTTTTGCTATTTTCGGCTGAACAGTTTCGGTTGCCGAACATTCGGTGCATCCCTAAAACTAATTATCTTTTGGTTTGGGCTGTTGATTGGAAAAAAAGCTTTCTATTTTCATACACTTTACAGACAAAACAATTATTTAATCAAGAGAATAGTCAACAGATCGATAAATCTATAAAGAAAATAATTGTTATTGCAGCTCTAATTGACATATTGTTTCTTGGCCACTTGTAAGTTGTTTAATGACTCCATCATTGTCTTACATTTGGTCAACCTTTATAGCCATTATGTTTAAGACGGCATCTGTTTTTCTATCTCTAATTCCTGGAACTAGAGTTAGTAGATATACAGACATGGGACACTTTATTAATACCAAAGATTTAAGTTGTAATTTTCTGATTTTTCCTCCCTCCAAAATAGAACAATACGTTTTATTTACAGAGCATATACAGTATATGTTTCATGAGCAAACATAGTGTTTTATTCACAATGCAAGTCTTGTGTTTCCATTTAGTCTTCCCCACTCTTCACTTGCCAAACACACCAATGGGATTGATAGTGTTAAGACCTTTTTGCAGGACAGCTTTTGGTGCAAGCTCTCAAGAGTAGTAAGAATTTTTTTTTAAGGTTGGGTTAGGTTAGGAAATGATTTGCATGATTTTAGTTTGTATAATCCTCTTGAAGCCTTTGTCTTGTTTGTGACACGGAATATTAAAATATTCACCATGACTGTCCACTTAACAGTTAACCATAAGTAAATGGCCTGAGTAAATGATCCACTTATATACTTGGGTGATGACGGTTAAAGTCGTTCAACAAGTCTGCATTGCGTTGCACCAGTCTTTCTGCATTGCTTTTACTACATCGGTATGTTTTCTCATGGGAGCCTCAAGGTAGCACCTTATCAAAGAGAATAATTCAGGTCCATTGCCGAGGGAGGAGTAGAAAGAAGACCGATGGAGCAGAAGGCACAAAGAGAACGTAAAGCTCAAGCTGGGATGGAGTCAACAGTGGTCTGTGTTACACAGGGAAGAAGAAAGGCAGTAAGAGAGTTTCGGAGGACTATTTCTTTTTCCTCTTCCTATTCTTTCACAACTTATCTAGAGAATAGGTCGTTTTAAAAGAAAGTGGCAGCCCTTTGGGTGATAAAGAATTAATTTCCTCATACAGCATAGGGTCATTAGTAGCAGTACTGCCTGCATGCAATCACAAATGACGCACACAGTGAATTAACTCAAAGATGCAAATTGTCCGAACAATACAATTGCACACAGTTGACAGCTTGTTTCATTTTCCTCCCATGTTACCTCATTAAGAGAAAATCTCTGCCTGCCATTTGTTGCTTGCAGGGATCCTCGCAGATGCATGGTAATGTAGGGGACTACCTGCACGAGAGTGTAGAGTAAGATGTTTTAGTAAAACCCCTTAATCCATTCCTCAAGAAACATTTTTTTTCTGCTAATGCTTTGTTTTTTCCTATTTCAGTCCTCTTTTTAATCCATGCATATACTTGTTTCCAAAAAAAGTTCCCCACTGAGGTCTGGATTATGCAACGTAACTGGGGCAGTGTTTCTGGAAAGAAATAAGCTGTTGCTCTGTTGTGAGCACCACAAACAAAATTTTATTCAGCTACATCCATTAGGTTGTAGTGTTGGCTGAAATCTCAAAACCTAAACAAATGATCCAAAACTTGATGTATGGCTAGATACCACAAGGTAAAGTCAGGAAAATACATATATATATATATTTTGTGGTTTAAGTGAACATATGCTTAAATGTAATCAGGGCAACTTTGTTTTTTTTTTTTACAGTTTATTTACTGTCTGTGCATTTACTTTCCAATAAAATGCAGGATCCATCAGATGGGAAAGTAGCTGTCAGGGCTGTGAAGAGAGGCTCGTAGGAGTACAAGAAAATTTTAACGTGAAGACACGCCAACCATGCTGCTTCCGCCTCCCTAGATGGGATATGTGAATGGCACCTTTTCATGAACAGAAGCAAAATAGCATTAACAGCTTACAGAGTTAACCTGGGTATTGTTTCCAGTGGTAACATTTTAGCGTGGCGAGCTGCCACAAAAAAGAGGAAGAAAATCCCAAAAGAAAACACAAATAAACAGCCAAAATACAATACATTAGCTATTAGGCTAGTAAGCAATGGCAGGCGAGGATGTGTGTGTCTGTGTTTGAAGCATAGATATAGTATGAGAGTATATATAGTAAGAGAAATCTAGATACAGTGTCAGAGGCAGGGTCCCGTTCATTCCTACCAAAGTTGCTCAGTGCCGCATGAAGCAAAAACCAATCGATTTCCGGGGTCTAAAATTACCCAGATCTTCTGCATTGTGGGACCCATAGAGCAGGCGCACTATTGACTTCTGCCGGTTAAGCAGCTAACTTCCGGTTTAGCGCTCCAATAACTTGAATTGGAATTAAATAATTTAATGTAATAATGTAATCAGACCCAATGGATCAAATTCTGATATCAAAACGAGTCATTTTGCGGGGGTTGCGACATTCTTAAAAATGTATCCACTGTTTTACAGCCGCTCCTTTCACAATATAAGCCTTATGGGAAAAAGTATTTTTGGCCCCCTGTGCATCACTTGATGTTGTAGTTCCACGGTTTGGCCACTATGTCAAAATGGCTTTACAGCCTGGCGCTCTTCCTTGGGGCTTGGTTTGAAGTCAGTTCATCCACTTCCCGGTGTCAACACTCACCAGAGACCCTGCTTCTGTCTCCCGTTTTTCATCTATCCTCTCTAAACATTCATGAAGTACAGTTCCCCTCCAGTCACCAGTTAACATTACAAGTACACAAACACCGGACAGTAGGCACATCCGCACCTTATATGTCCGCGACTTGCTGCTCCAGACAGGTTGATAAGTGAGGACGAAGATGAATCCACTTTTTGATCACAAAAGTTTAAACGTAAACTCCGAGCTCTCCTCCCACTGGCTAACGGCTCCAAAAAGGAGCTGAATTCCGATGTGTGACTGCGGGTGTTAAGTCCTCCAGAAGGTCCGGCTGTGCCCCGGCTCTCTCTTCTCTTCCAAAGCTCGCCAACTCTCACTAGTAGAGTACAGTACACACACCTAACACTGCTGTGTTGAATGTGTTGAATATGTGTGATTTAGACTGAATTACATGGAATGAATTTACAGAATTGTAAATGTTGCTGAGATATAAAATTATTGATAGAAGATTTTTACCATATTGCCCACCTCTACCTTGCAGTTGTGTATATAGCCTTCTTGTATTATTAAAAAGTACTGTAATGGTATATGAACTGGTTGTACCAATATCATAGATGGTTACTGTTTTGTAATTTGTTGACTATATCATACTTCACATCAACAAGAACTCCATCTCAAAATGTGTTACCGAAATAATCAACTATTCATTTATTAATGAATAACTGATTTCTCTACTGTTGCATGCCTATGTATGATTGCTGCTTAAGATGAAAGCTTTACACCAGGCATCACCAAATGGCGAACCGCGGTCCGGGCACGGACCAAGTTACAGTTCTATCTGGACCTGTGACCAATTTCTGATAAATGAATGAGAAAATGTAATAATCTTCACGGTGCGTTGTTGTTTTCTCCCGACGGGTGCGGCTACAGACTGCAGGCGCAGCTAATCTAAGGAAATTTTAGTAACTGGACCTCTTTGAATTTTTATTGAATACCCCTGCTTTACACCAAGATATGGTCAGACATGGTGGCATTTGACTGCTAGTAGCAGGAATGGGGTAAGAGTCTTCAGATAGAGGAGGTGCATTACCGCCACCCACTAGGTTGGAGTGTGGACCAGAGTTAGCTATCCCCATTGGGGAACACAAACACCTATATTTCACTGAACACTAAATTCTTTGGATCAACCCAGTTTCTTTCAAATAATGGAATAAACTCCCTAACCCAATGGCAAATCATTTTTTTTTAGATTCAGTTCTTCCACTCCAAGCTTCCTGATTTCCCTCGTTAATGTTTCTCGTTCTTGAGAGTACTTTTCACAGTGGAGAAATATTGGAGAGCTAGCTACGGCAACATCACTTAAACCACACACAGAACTTTGATTAAATCAATTTGTTAAGTTTAAATGTTAATAATGATTAGGATTACATTTGCTAATGATTATTTCAGACAATGGTGCGTCATTATCTGTGATGGCATAACTTTTTTTTCCATTCAATTCAAAGGGTGTTTATTGGCATGAAGGTTCAAGAACAGTATTGCCAACGCATCAAAGTACAATTTGTCCAATACAATAACAGCAGTATGAGCATTAAAAAGGCTATGCTACGACAGGCAACCACACACCGCTGAGTGAAATAGTCATTTGCAAATGTAATCATAATCATAACATGTCAAATTAACGGTTTTACTGCAGGTCTGGTGTGATGAATTTAAGTAATCCATTCCAACATAACGTCAACTAAGACGGGAAGAAGTAAGCACATATCTTGTGTAAACACAAATCACAGGCCTATGAAACAATATGTTGCTTTGCTTACAGTATCGTAATATATCGGAATATATTGATTCGTAACCCCTGTATCGTGATGCATATCGTAGCGCCAGATTCTTGGCACTACACAGCCCTACTTCCATCATAATTTTCCAAAAGCTGCGCTCTCCTTGTCCACACGTGTTTTTAGATTTATATACTGTGTAAAAGTAATTTTCAAAAAGCTCTGGTTTTGGGTGTCAGTTTAGTCTGAATGTACTCAGGGAAAAGGTCCTTGGAGACATGCTTTTTGTGTGGGGGGTTAGAAAAATAAATAATGTGTGCAGTTCATTTGAAAATAATAGCTTATAGCCACTGCTACATCCTTGTTGTTTGACCTGGAAATGACCCATTTTCCTCAGATACTTTATTTCCCTCTTTATCTCTCTTTATCTCTCTCTCAGACACAAACACACCATCACCTCAGGTATTTCTCTGTCTCCTCCAGTCGAAGGAAAACAAGCGGCATTGTACATCAAAGCTGTGTTTGCTACATTTGCCCTACTGTGCTTTACAGTGCTTGTCTTTTGTTGTTGTGCCAGGGGACATGGATACCAGTTTCTCACATATAGAGTTAAAAAAGGGACAGTCCTTTCCACTTTACTTATGAACCAAAGCTTCAAAAAAGGATAAAAAAAAGATGAGGAAACCTGTGCTAATAGATTATAGCTTGAGGCAGAGAGAGGTTGTGTACAAAGACGTGGTATAAACCTTACAGAGAACAAGTTGCTTAGAAGAGACAACTCATCATGTGGTTGGAGTGCAGGGAGCTGTGCTAAGTGAACAAGCACTGCACTGTTAAAGAGGGCCCAGGTAAAGTGGGCATCAAGGAGTGGAGAAAACAACCCTAGTTTGAAGTCAGCTATTTATAGTTGAAGAGAAAAGAGGTATGTAGAAAAGAGAACCCAGTGCAATAGGGATTCAACGTTGTTTATCAACTTTCAGTGCAATCATTATGATGGAATAATATGCAATTCAAATGATGCGCTGCTCTGTGCCTGAAGTAAGAAACTGCTAATTAACAATTCACATAATATGATCTCTAACAAATTAGGGACTGGAGAATTGATGCTTGGAAAGAAAAAAAATCAACACCGCCCATCTGCCTGCACAGATAATATGTGATGCAGGAATCAAATAACAATGGTGATGCACAATACCCTACTCTAGTGCCATCATACCGAGAGCCTACATGAACCTTTGGATAGAATGCAAGTTGCTACTTTGTAAAAAGAAAATATATATCAGAAATTGAAGGGTGAAGGGCCAAAAGTATTCTTTGGGGAATGCCCCGTCAATGAAAACGGGACCACCCAGTGACTGTTGTCATGGAGACTCACACAATAATGTTGGCTCTACTGAGGAGAGGAGGGCTGCAGCAATGACAGAAGATGCATGTGACATGTGAAAAATTGCTTGTAAAGAGAGGTTGGGGGAAGGACAGTCCAGTTAAAGAAAAAAAAAAGGTAATTCTATGTTTCTGTCATCATCCATTTAGGCAGGTTAAGAATTGAGGAAGAATTTTTTCTAGAAGTGTGTGAAAGTGCAACATTGCTGTTTCAGTGGCCAACATGACATCTCCAAATTGCTTGTTTTGTGGATTAATCGATTAAATTTACAAATTGAAAAAAGCCTGCATAAATTTGGGATGCCTGCTTTGCACTAGGTATTGACATCGGTATTGTTAATTTTTTCAATACCTTTCTTTGAGAAATGAAAACATGTTTTTCTACAAAAGGAAAGCCAAATTTCCCAAAAGTCGAATCTTGTCAAATTACAAGCAGCTGTACAAGTAATTTGCTGTGATTACAGTTGTAAAATAGAATTTAAATAATCACAATCTGTAAACAAGTTTCTAACTCTGACCAGACATTTAATGCAAGCTTTCAGCACAAAGATATATATTAGATAGAAGATATTTTGATATTCTGTGCAATGGACACATTTTAGTCTGCAAAAACCGTAAAAGGTATTGCGGTTCGATATCAAGCCCTACCTAGCACTTGTAATGCTTCTATGAAAAAGCATTCAATAACCTTTAGCTCACTTCTAGTTTTGTAGGCATTCAGTCAAAGCTGACAGTACAATAACACCCACACTATAAGCTTGTAATATGAGTAAATATGCTAGATATAATTTGATGCTTTTGAGAAGTACTCTCCTCTGTGAAGTCAGTGCTATCTGTGTGCTGAATGCATGACATCCAGTTCAGCTCATGAGACTCATGAGAACCATCAGGTGTTTTTGTTCTACAGTAGCAAGAATTGAACTGAGGCTGAAATTAAAATAACTCGATCCTTTGTGTTTTGAGATGGCTGTGTGCAAGCTGCATGGTAACATGTGCACACATCATTGATTTCGATAGGATGCTGTGCACACAAGTTAATATGCACAATATATTAACTTAATCAAAATTCATTCAACATCATATTTTGTTTAAACAAAAGGGGTACCACTCGATTCTGCAGCTTCACTCAGCTTTATGGAGCCAAAAATAAATACCTGGAAATTTGTTTGAGTTTTTTCCAGTTGACTTTTTATAATGTCGTCAGACCATATTTCAATGAAGAACTTGGTCTCGTCCTCTCCCCATGTGCTGCTGCCGCTTATTTTGTCCTTTCCCGGTTAACTGTTAAGATGATAGCCTGCTTTAACTTTCTGTATTTGGTACGAAAGTCCGAAAAATGTTTTCACACTGGACACGATCAGTTTGGATCAAACTGAAAAGTCATAAAGTCCGGACCAAACGGGTTAGGTGTGAAAGCACCTTTAAACGATTAATCAGTTGACAATTCATTTTCTTTCCATTAACTAATCGATAAACTGTTGCAGCTCTAATTTTATTATAAATGTTTGCTACACATTACAGCCTCTAATCATCATCATAAATAACTGCACTTTTTAGGGATTTTATTGCTGTCCTTGGAAATGTTTTCTCTGGTTTAGATTGTGCATCCTACCACAGTTGAGTTTGATAAAGAATCCTCTTCCGTCTTCAAAGGCTCAGTCATATGGTGTGGTGATTTAAGCCCCAGCTCTGTTAACGTGGACTGAAGTGTGCCTTCTTCGAGGTCCTATTTTGAGCTGACCGCGAGAAACCCTCTTGGTGTTGCATTTGGGTTTTGGGCTTCTTCTTTTTAGAATCTTAATGGCATCCACATGTATGGCACTCTTTTTTTCCCCCTGAAACTGAAGAAGAGCAACCACCAACCTCATCCAAGAGAGGCAGATGAGCTTATGTCATATACCACACCCTCAGTTTCGTGCCTGGGTGTGAAAATGTACTATATTTGCATGAGTGAGTAACAGATTGAGAGCTTGTTGGGGTTGTAAAATATTTTCTGTTTCACAAAATAGCCGTCACTATTTTTTTGTTAGCAGCAACTGTACATGTGGGAAACACTGACTGCATGTGAAATGCATCTATTTATGCACTGTCCTGGTTTTGTTGTTAGAGGCAAATTATTCAGGGAATAAGATCATTAGATCCACAGTGACTGTAACGCTGAGTCTGACCCTCATGTTTCAGTTCGTTCAGTTCACTTCTAATGCTTCAGACACTGATTGCCAATTGGGAGTAAAGCAGTCATCCTTCCTCTGAGAAGCAACTACTGCAAACAGCATGGAGTGGAGGGTGAAGGGGGATGGAAATGTCTCCTGTTGGATGAATCCTGCCTGTCTTTGAGCTGAATGCCAAACACAGAAAGCTCTGCCAGACGTTTTTTCTTTAAACATCCCCTCTTTTTATAATCCTCTTTTACTTTCCCTTTCTCTTTGTGTGTTGTTGAAAGAGCCTCTGAGCGTTTCCCCCCTCAGTGAAGGGAGTTGTGAAGTGCTAGTGAAGCCCAGCTCAGCAGTCTGTCGCTCATCTTTCCTCTTTTAATTCTCTCAACAGAGGAATGAGGGGTCATAAGGAGCATGAGCTCTCAGGCTTTTCTCTTCTTTTAAACCTGCTCTCTCCCAAATCTGTTTGTTTTCTTTTCTCTGTATTTGTGTACTCTCTCACAGGAAAAGCGGTTTTTGTTCAACCATCTGTCTGTGAACCATATCAAGGAAACTGAGTTAGTGGCTCTGATTAAATGACGTCTGTATCATAAAATTTTCTGTTGAGTGGATCCAGTTCCCACACAAAGTTGACTGAAGCAGCTGCTATAAGCTGCTCTTGTGGATTTCATTGGTTCATCAAGAGTGACGGCAGGTTAGCAGGCATCAGAATGAGCAATGGCATAGCTGCCACTCTGACATACACAATTGCCCATAGAGGAGGATGGTCTTAATTTAGAGTGGCATTCCCATCACTGTGCCTAATGAGCAGGGTTGTCAAGGAGAGAGAAATTGGTATCATGGAAGAGGAGTGGCGAAGTACTCATGCTAGGAGAACATCATAGTGTGCGTCCCATTTGAAACCAAGCGTCATCAGTCATTTCCTAAACCTAACCAATTAGGTTTTGTGCCTAAAATTAACTAAACATCACCGATCTTTTCCTAAACCTAACCAGGTGTTTTTTGTGCCTACACTCAAGAACACTTGCCTACTCATGAGAATGAAATAAATGATAGAACATAATATGAAACGATAGACATTTTTCTATTGTCAAACGATAGATATCTTCGCATCGCACAACCCTAAGTGGGAGTGCGTGACACTTCATTATCCACTATTGTGGAGGCAAACCACTTTCTAAAAGATAGAGAGAGATACATCATTACAAGATCAAAAGTCCAATACATGCATCAAAGAGCCAACAAGTCCAGTGCATTCATTAAGAAACTTTTCTTGGGAGTGAGAAGTTTGATGCAAGAAAATGGGTTGGATCTGCTGATGGTTGGAATTTTTGGAGGTATATGCTATTCAGCTCCTAATCCCAGTCTAGTGGTGGGCTTCCCATTATGTGTTCATGGTGCTTGGCCCCCACACGTTCAATATACAAAGCTTTAAAGTACAGAATTAATCAAAATTAATACCCTAGCCTGTAAGGATTTGGGAAGATGTGGCCATCTGCTAAGGTTCATTGATATTATACTATTCATTGATAATGATGCATCTGCCAGAAGCTGATATATATATCTATATATATATAGATATATATATATATAGATATAGATATATATATATATATAGATATAGATATATATAGATATAGATATATATATATATAGATATATAGATATATATAGATATATATAGATATA
>JBBPCS010006068.1:0-10053 GCA_037974645.1 Hollardia meadi
GCTGACTACGCAGATTAGTGTCAACTAATTTTACATTTATACACACACAACAGTAATATGACAACTCGTAACGTGATATCACTGAACACCTTTGTTGGCTTACACAGCTTAACAATATATGAACCTCCTGGCATGTAAACTACACATAAAGTGAGGAGTCTTTAAAGGTCAAATCCGTTATTTGGAGTACACACGCCTGCCTCATAAAGAAATTCAACAAATGGGAATTTTAAGCATTTTACATTCTCGAGTCAGCTCATTATGGGTCTGTGTTTAACATTATGAAGTTCTGACAGAGTCTAGACAACCTTCAGGGCTGAAATTATTTTAATTATCGATTAATCATTGTTTGGTTTATAAAATGTCTGAAAGTGGTGAAAGATGCCCGTCAAAGCCCAAGGTAGAATCTTCAGATTGGTTTTTTTGTTCAACCAACAGTTCAAACTCAAATATTCACAAAAAAATAAATAAAAAGAGATTGCATTTGAATTACCTCAAATACACACTTTGGGACTAAAGTTATGAATATGTTTTCTGGGAATTTGGGGGTTTTATGGAGCTGAGGAAGGAGGTTACATGTAAGTGAAACTCACTTTTTGTGTGTATTTCATTGACTAATGCCAGAATCCTTTGGCTTTATATATTTACAGTTGACTACATTTAGGCCAACAAATAAAGAATTAATTATTCCCCTGACCAGACAGATATTCTTTATGGTGTGAAACAGCATTTAGACCTTCATGGTGGGAATAAAATTACGTTACCTGATCAAAATGTTGAAAGGCGCGTAGGGTTGCATTAGGAGACATGGCCCTGGTATTTCTAAAATCCTGGTTACAGCCCTGTACAGACAGTATACACCTATAATATAACAAGAAAAACTTTAATTTCCCCGCAGTTGAAAAGTTCACTTTCCAAACACTTCCTTGTGTTGTGTGTTCTGGACCCTGCCCATGCAGCAGCGGGCCATTCCTTGACTGGCAGAGCAGAATTGATAGGCCGCCATTGTTTCCTTTTAAGGTCAATTGTGTCTCAAATGCTTGGCATGGCTGGGAGTGCAGATGCAGCAGGCTGGCAGGAGAGATAAAGCACTAATTTAATGCATTCTTCTGTGCAGTCTGCACCTAGAGATAGAAAGAGAGGCAGAGAGAGAGAGAGGCTGAGAGTATTTAAGACAAGTAGCAATGGGAGAGGCAACTGGAGGGTGAAATGGGAAAGATTTTAAGAGATTTAGACGGAGAGAAGCAAAAAATGTATGACCAGAGGGTGAAAACAAGGAGGTAAAAACTACAGTAAGTTTGTCTAAGTGGGTGGGCGAGAGTTACTCTTTGCCATGTGCATTGTGCTCTGCTGTACCCTTGTTTGCCCTGGCAGTCAAAACACAGCGCCACATGTGTTTGTCAAGGCCACATGAGGAGGGTTTACACATATAAACATACATGTCTACCCACATAGAGACCTAAACTTCTCACAGGGTGACAAACTGTGTCAATCATTACATGGCCTCAAGTTCATTCCTCAGCTGAATTAGCCTGAGCAGTGTGTTACACTCAGTTAGTCTGCATAAAGGCGTCAGCTAAATGTCTAAAATGTTTAAATATTCTGCTGAAGAGGGAAGGGTTGGGGGGGGGGGGGTCAGACCGGCTTAGCTTCACAAATAATCCCAGATGCTGGGAGAAAAAGAGGGAACCGGCTGAAGGTTGGATCATAAAATATGCCTGGTATTCCACAATGTTCCACAGTGCACAAATGAGCCACTCAGGGACTCAGGAGTGTTATGGGATTCCTGTGAGGCTCCTGTGTCTGAATGTGTCGACATGTGCCCCCATATATACACACAACTTAACTGTGTGTGAGCCAGACATTCAATGCTATACAGGTATATGCCAGTTTAAAAAAATGTGTTAGCCAATGATGAGACACACACACTGACCAATGAAATCATCACAAGAGAAAATAAAGCAGAGAATAAATAGGCAAATAATTCCATTTTGGTTAAAAGGTGTCTTTTGTTATACAAATGTTAGCTGACTTTAGTGACGCACAGAGAGAAGAAAAGAAAAGAAGTACAGGGCAGACGACGGGACCACCCGAGGGGAGCCGATGACTCGCTCATAATCTGAGTCGCGGTGGGTGTGTTCTGCTTCACTCTAAGCAAACATGAGAAAACTGTGTGTGTGCTATCTCTGTGAGTAATTCACTGTGTTCAGGTTAAGACCGAGATGTCCCAGTGACTCAAACTATTTCAAACTCCAGCCAAAGTACTGAAATAATAAGTCAGTAAATTGATAAGTGAAGGAAATATTTGAAAGACAGGTTCTAAAAATGTGAGAGTTTCTTGGCCTTGTATGTCACCTAGGATTCGATAATGAAAATAACTGATAGTTTGAGTCCTAATTTGAGCTTTAATTTGGGCTCTATTTTCAAGCATTTATTCAATTAAACAGTTAATTGAAAAAGACAATCAATAAAAATGATCATTAGTGTGGCATCAATGGTGAAACAAACTCTTCTTTTTCTATGACTACTACAACAACAAAAACCTTGGACATGAAAGGGTTTCTCTCTTAAACTAAAAGCTGCTTTTTTATGGCGTTGCCATGGCTCGCATTGTGCTGCTTCACTTCCCCTGGTCGGGACAGCTAGCACGAGAAGGAGCTCCAAAAGCAAATGCTGGCAATTAGGGGAAAAACAGCCAACCCAGCCCTCAGCTGCCCTTTACAAAAGACAGCAGTGCAAAGATCTCCTCCAAAATAAAACCAAAGCAGAGAAGGGGTGGGGGGGTAAAAAGGTACAGGCGAGGGGAAGGAGAGGCTGAAAATAGCCTAGCAGTCGGGGTCTGCATGCATCAGCACCACAATGATGAAAGGTCCTAAAACCAGACTTGCTGATGCATGGATAGATGGCTGGATGAACAGAGGGAGGGATGTCTGTGTGGAAGGAGAAAAACTTCTTAAAATGAGGGTATTAAAAGAGGGTAGGTGAAAACAAGAACAAGAAAACACCAACATAAAATAATGTGGCTCAGGAAAGTCAGATAAAGGTCATTTACATGAAAAAAAAAGTTAACCAGTTGCTGAAAGTTCATTAGATTTACCAACCTATTGTAGAAGTGTCTACAAAGTACATGGGTCAAAGAACTGAAAAAATAAAGTTAAGCAGAAAAAACGAGCACAGACAGCAAAACAGGAGAGCATGAGAGAAACAGAAGAGGTGGAAGTGAAGATCGCCCGGCGTCTGAGCATTCCTCTTTCTGAGAACATGTATATTTTCTGATCACAAGAAAAATAATCAGCAGAAGGAATTTTATTTTGAGAGCTGCCCTGTAGATCCAAGGATTAGAGACACGAGTATGTGGATGTGAGAGTGTGTATAGCCCTCATAGAGTCAAGGTGGAAGAGCAAAGGAAGAGCATGTGAGGATCCAAACCCGGACTGTTCCAGTCACATATGATGAAATGGACAAATACCCACACCCAGCTACACTGTACACACATCAACAAAGTGAATTTATGAGCGCCACTTTTGAGGATGTTGACACAAGTTTCACTTGTTCAAAGTCCATCTTTATTTTTCCTCAATGTCTCAGTCTGTTCACACTCTTTTCAGTCAACTTCCTCTGTTGGAGGGAAAACTAAAGTACTGGGCCACCACAAGCAGCCACAACAGCTTCATTGCTCCTTTGCATAGATTCTCTAAGATCATGCAACTTGAAAGATGACATCGGTGTTTGATGCTGGTGGTGGAGTTTTATTTATAACACAGAGCCAAAATCACCCACAGGTGTTCAACTGGGTTGAGTTCTAGAGACTCGCGTCATTTTCATACTCATCAAACCCTCCAATTTGTAAGAATCTGTTCTGCACTCGTTTATTCAGGGTTTTTCCTTTAATTGGTCACATTTGAGGTGGTTCCCTAATCCACACTACTGAGATGAAAACATAGGAGACATCAGACACATCAAAGCACAAGAAAGACAGCTTGCACATTTGATGTTGTCTCTCTGGGCCTCACCCAGAAACGGCAGCATCAGAGTCAGAACAGGAAGCACTCACAAAAGTGTTTGATACTTTTGTATTGTTTGCCGTTTGATCGATTTAGTTTAGTGTCATTTTCATTTGAGACACAATGAACGGCAAGCCTAGATTGCATAAAACAAAAGGAAGACACTTCAGGGATGAAGAAGTTTTAGCTGGTTAAGAATAGATCTGTACACTCAACAGAGACTCGAGGCCTCACAACGAACCCGACCTCTGCTGAGTACTGGACTGGTACCGCCACCGTGAACTCCTGCCAACCACTGTCACGTCAGCCAGCAGCTGTCCGACTGCAAATAACAGGCTAAAACATCATAAATTCTAGGGGACCGAAGCAGTAACTATAATGCTACGGAACAAAGGTTGAAAGAGACATATTACAGCTCTCAGGATATAAACACTCATTAAAAAGTAGTGATGGTACCCAAGACATATAAACCCTGCTGCTGGGTGAAGGACTTGAGTTCAACATTTAGCCTTTTATGGATATAATGGAGGTTACAGACTTGGTGGTGGGGTTACACATCTGTGTCCGTGTGTAGGTGGCATGAGGTGGAAATTTTTGTTCAAGCTTTTGCTCCACCAAAGCGAGATATGTGTACTCTACACCATCTTCCATCAGCAGCATCACGAGACTGATAGGAAGTAGAGCGTGATGTTCACCTTTCTTCTCCTCCCTTAACCATTGTTCATCCTGCTGCTCAGCCAGATCTCCAAGAAGAGGAATGCATCTTGAACCAGACTGGAATGGTCCTGAAATATGCCAAATATGCCCCTGACCCCCCTCCTTTCCTGAAGATGTAGGTCTGCTTGCTAGCCCACCCTCCTTCCCTTCTAGTCCCCCAACCCACAGCATTCCTGTGCTGTACACAGCACCGAGCACACGGATGTCCCACTCACATAGAAAAAGCTGAGGACATTAATAACACAAGTTTTCACCCAGTTGACCCAGACATTTAAGGGTAGATTTCTCTTTTCATTAACTTCCAAAAATACTCCTGGGTCAGGCAGGACAGGGGGGAGTGACAGGCATAGGGGGTGTGGAGGCGAAAGGGTGAGAGTGAGACAAGATAACAATCGGAAGAAGGGAAATATTGGCCTGTTGAGGAGGAGAACACCTAAAAAAATAAAAGCGTGGCTGAGGAATTTACAAGAAATGTCTTAACTTTAGCTCTCCTCTGTTAAAATGTCTCAGTCCCTTTCTCCCTACCCTCCCTCTCTCCGCCTTGCTGTGCCTCCTACATGCTTTTGAAGTCTGTTTCCTTTGCACCTCTCTCCTTTTTTCTTCCAGGATCGACGAGGTAGCCATTTTTGCAGAGTCTTTACAATGTAGGAACAAAACAGGCGCACAGGGAACCTTCTGTAAAACAACTTATTGGAGGCTGAAACTTCCAACAGAAACCTAAATCCCACACCGGTTGGAAAAAAAAAGAAAATCCCAAAACCAAGAGGAAACCTGTGTTTCAGGTCAACCTGACAGCATGTAAAACACAAACACAGTAGCTGAGTGACCCACCTTATGGTCCAAACTCCAGCCATGTGGGGCAGCTGGCCTGGCCAGGCTGCCGATTGAACATTAGAGAACTTATCACCTGCACCTATCAGGGAATATCTAACAGCCACAAAATACATAATTGGCAGGAGTGTTTTGCTAAATAAACAATAGGACTCAGCACAGAGGGCACGGCGTGTGAGAGAAATAGACAGCTTGAAAGAAGACAAGGAGTCTTTATTTACATCTAAGAATCTAAAAGTCACAGAGTCACAGGTTGTCAACAATGTTGCAGTGAGGTTGCAGCCATGACAGGTAATGTTATTGTCTGCAAAAGCATGACAAAGAGACAGACATAAGACTTCAAAAGATGACTCACATGAGAAACCTCTAGAGGAAAGCATGAAGACTAAACTAACTGATTCATGGTTAGCTTTGCCTCAGATTCGAGATCAATGCTGGAAAAATGTCAAAAATATGTGAATGATCAATCAATAGTACCGCAAATAATAAATTACATTTTACAGGTGTGCAATACAACCAACTGATAACAGTGATATAGGAGCATTGAAGATATTGGTTTTGAGATAGTACACTTTAGAGTGTGTCCAGTATCTATGCAACTTTTATAATTTATTTTTAAAAAGATGCCCAGAACTGCTAACTTCTTAACTTCTCAGTCGACATACCATGATAAGGTAGGGTAAATGTAGCAACTGGAAGGTCGTATGTATGCGGTCATAGCCATCCTCTTGGCTTGGTACACCTCCAGCTACATAGTGCAAAAAGATTTACAAACATGCTTGAGAATGTACATTTATAACTCTCCATTAAGCTGTGAGGATTTCTACATAATGACAAAAGATAGAGCAGTGTCTGTCTTCAACAATTCCTGCCCAATAAATTGTCAACTTGATACACTCAGTTTCCATCTTTAAGTCATAATTCATTAAGAATTTCACCCCTTTCAATTCATCTTCAATTCTCCAATTCCTTGTCGGAGTGGATTCAAAGGTCTGGACCCAGGCAAGAAAAATTCCTAAGCTGAATGGCTTGACACACATAAAACAATAAAAGGAAATGTGTCATTCAGAATACTGTGGGAGCAGAGGTCTGAGTAAAGTTTCAGTAAATGTTTCAAAGACACACGTTTTTCCTCAAACTTGATGACTCATTAATATCAGGCCTCTCGGGGGACATAGCAAATTATGAACCTCAGATTCTGGCTCTGACCAAACATTAAGTGTACAAAGTTTATCATTTAACAACAGCCTATTTTGCCCAAAACATTCCCATTTCATAACCACTTGCTCACGTAACACGTTTGATAACCACCCAGTAACTCAATAAGATCTTTTACAGGTCAGTGAACATCAGAGATGTTAGTTTGGCTGACTGGTAAACTTGGGAGTCAGGGTTACACAATCTTGCAATGTTGCTGAACAGTTTGACACAAATTAGAAAATACAAGATACCATATAGATCCAGAAAGGCTTACATTAAAGGGAAAACCGACACTGTGTTTATTCTTTGGAAATAAGCCCATTTCATGTAGGGTTAGCTGATATGAAAATACCATGATATGACATAAAATGTATCTCTTTTATTTCTGGGTGTGAAATATATTGCTTTATAGTATGATTATATAATTTGTGCAATAATGTGATGAATCACCTTTATTTATTTCACTAGATTTGCCAAAAATATGCACTTCTGTCTGGTTACGTTATGAACAGCTTCTAAATAGCTTTTCCAGAAACATCACCATACAAATAAATCAATATAAAAATCACAAGCATGGATTTTATCCATATCGTCAACCCCTAATTTCATGTCACATTTTTGAAATTTCCTTTGTTAAAGTGCATCCTATCGAACAAGAAGGCGTAATAATGATTGATTGATAAAATACAATAATTTAAACAACTGATTAGAATGGGAAACAGGTCAACTAATTATCTGACCTGACTTGATATCTTTTCCCACCTGTTTTGATGGGGAAAGTGTACTGGACACAGCGGCGTACTGGACACAGTGTGGTCACATGCACATGCAGCCTTCGTTAGAGCAGATGTCCAATGATGAAGCCGTTGGCTCGCAGTCACCTGCAGTACAACAGAGTGGTGAGGTCTCAATGACTGACCACGCCACCACACAGGACAGAAAGCCCAGGACAGAAGTTGGTAATGAGGAGGTTGTTTGGCACGCTTTGGAGGACTAACGAGGGGGGAATCATTCACACACACGCAGTAGAAGTTGTATGAAGTGAATCCATTCTTGCTTTGATGTAGAATTCTTAAAGAGTGAGAGCACATATCTGTCGCTCTGTGTGTCAGTGTGTGTGTGTGTTAATGAGAGCCTGAGCGAGCCGTGTGAACACTCTGGGATGTACTTCTGCCTGCTACTCGATGAGTGATTGACACTCTCAGACTCTAGTATCCAATGACGGATTGACATGGCTGGCACTAGCAGAGGAAAATGCTTTGACACGCAGTCATGCATGCACACACACACACACATACATACATACAAAAATCCCACAAATTATACACACAAAGTAGCTTGAATTCCAGCTGAAATCACAGAGCCCTGCCCTGTCACTGGCCTACCACTGTTAAAGAAAGCTGGCAGGGAAAAGGAAGAGAGGGAAAAATAGGGAGGGAGAAAAGGAGGAAGAGGGGAAAATGAACGTGTACAGTAGACAAGTGAGACAAAATAGAAATAGATGATGGGGAAGAAAAAGTTTAGGGTAAGAAAAGGTCTGGAAAATCAGAGTGTAGACATTAGACACATACACACACATGCTGCAAATACTATTTTCATTAGTTATTAATAGTTTAGTGTATAAAACAAAAAGTTCCCAAGATGAAGTTCTCAACAGTAAAAATACCTCAATTATTTAACTCAAATTGATATGAAACAAAAAAGGCAGCAACTCCTAAAGTCAGATAAACTGAAACTTACTAAGTTTGATTATTGGCCAGAGATGAGCAACACAGAGGACCCTAAATAAGCAAACATACAAGCAGCAGTTGTCATGCACGCTCCTACCTCTGGAGCTGCACTTAACATTTATTGTCATGATTGATTAAGCTTCCGATTACTTATTCAAGTCGAATCGAACATGATCGAATCGAATCATTCTGTCTTTAAAATGTCAGAAAATAATGAAAAATGCCCTTTGTGATTTCCTGGAGCCCAAGGTGACACCTTCAAATTGATTTGTTTTGTACAACAAAAAGTCCAAACACCCTGAAAAGTTCAGTTTACAGTCACAAATCCAAAAATCTTTACAATCAAGCTGCAGGAAGATATTTTAGAATGTTTGCTTGAAGAATGACAGATTAATTTTCTGTCGATTGACTAATTGATTGACTAATCATTCAAGCTCTTTCTACCTCCATTAAACACACACTCCGTAAATACAGTACATGCAGACATAGTCTTTGTGGCATTAAGCCATCCTCTTCCAAGTCTGTTAATAGACAGACAGCAACTACAGCTGGCCTGCGTATTGTCAACAGCAGCCTCTGTCCCGGATACTGAGCCTATTATTGCATTATCGCAAAACACACACACGCATATACACACACACACACTCACAAAGGGTACACAGGTTGTGTGTGGGCCTCTAAGAGAACATGATTCATCCGTACTATTTCAAGGATGCCCCGAGCCTAAAACTAATAATAACTAACACCAACACCATCCGGTCCAAATTCTATCTGAGCCATCCATTACGGCTCATGAGGATGTGTAGGTTCTGCTGAAAAACCTTGTATCAGGTTGATAATTGAAAAAATACCATCCAGCTAAGCATTCATAATATCTTGCAATACATTACATCACTGTACCATGTGCTGTAATTCCACACTGATGTGACGGTCCTAGACTAACAGCAGGGGCTCTGAGCATAAACCTTGATGTGCGGAGTGGCAGTAATACTACCACCGACAGGCTGGGTTCAACATTCCCAGCAGTTTGATTCTCCCAGGCAGAAAACCTCAATATTTTAATTTAATCCCCAGAGCAGTCATTAGGCACTCCGTAATCCCCAGGTCCAGTGCTTAGTCTGATAATTACCCTTATTGGACACCCATAATGATTAGTTTTTGGTTTCACCTAAAGCAGTGCAGGGAGTTTCATAGGGCGGTCGCAGCGTTTTGCGGAGTGGAAAACCAATCATGCGTGGTATAGGCCAGGTCATAAAAAGAGAGAGGGGTATGATTATTACTTTGCATGGCAGGCGACAACTCCTGGACAGGACACGGTGCAAAGTCTGTCTTTGTGTAACTTTCACTTGTTGGCATCACTCTAGAGAAAACAAAACAAGAGCTAGTGATGGCAGTGACGTTCCTACTGTGTATTAACAAGTCTCATTGCACTGAGCAATCATGTTCAGTTACTGGGATGAAAGTCAAAGTGCTGCACCCACTGGGAATTATCCCTCCTGAGAGCCCACGCAATCAAACCTAACTCGGACCATGATTGGGGGGGGGGGGGGGGGGGGGGGGGGGGGGGGGGG
>JBBPCS010006069.1:0-10053 GCA_037974645.1 Hollardia meadi
CCCCCAACCCCTCTCTGTTCTCTTACTTTTTTTCTCTCTCACTCTCTCTATCCCCCTGTCCGGTCCGGTCCAGTCCCTTTGCCGAATTCCACAATAAATAAATAATTAAAAAAAAAAAAAAAAAGTTTATGCAACAGGTGGAGTATGCTAAATTCCTCCCTTGCAGAGCAAATCTGCCCAGCACTATAGCGCATCCAGATCTATCATTCTGCATGTCTATGTTCCTGGACAGGACAGGTTTGGTCTTTCACCAGGGGACACCCTAAAAACTTTTCTACCCAGGGACGTTTTCATAAGCTCACATTGGGTGGTCTCTTCACTTTTTAGATAAACAACTAATCCCCCAAGATTTAGCCTCCAGGCAAACTCAAACCTAATGTTAACTGTAATTTCAAACAGTGATATTATTTTATTTTTTGTTATTTTATCATTGCTGCTTGTGTCTTGTGTGAACACAAAAGTCAGATTTCGCTATTATTTTGATCCAAATCAATCCATTCATCCAGCACAATTTGTGTCCTGTCACCTGACTTCCAACAGTCTTAACTAAATGGACTTACATTTATATAGCGCCTTTCAAGTCTACCAACTCCTCCAAGCGCTTTACAACTCTTGTCACATTCACCCATTCACACACGGTGGCAGAGACTACTATCTAAGGTGCCACCTTAGAGGAAACCTTTCACCGATGGTTATGCCATCGGGGGAAATTTGGGGTTCAGTATCTTGCCCAAGGACACTTTGACACGCTGACTGCAGGGGTCGGGGATCAAACCACCTCCGATCAGTGGACGACTGCTCTACCTTCTGAGCCACGGCCGCCCTATCTAACTAGGCAGGCTATCTCTTCTCATCTATGTAGGTGTAAAATCAAATATACAGCACAAAATATGAGAAAACAGCGGGCACTAAGAGCATGGGCTGAGACGGCCATGGACTGTGCATTAACCACACCCATCCGGGTGAAATTCCACATTTTTAGGGAGTCCCCTCTTAACAAAGAAAAAAAAAAAAGATTACTGATCGTCTGCATGTAAACTCAGGCGTCCGGGTGATGTCAGTTCATATATTATGAACTCAATAGCATTTAACTATAATGTGAGAGATCCCGTAATAAAGATAAAGAGATAGTGTCCTCTCTCTGTTTCGTGGTCTCTGAATGATCCCCTGCAGCTGTTGCTCATTACTTGTTTTCTTGGCTGGGCTTCATTCTGCAGAGAGGAAAATGTCCTTTATACAATTTGAATAAATGTATATAGATAGCAGGATGGATATGTTGAATAGATTGCATAGAAATAAACATGGGTCAAAGAGAATGAAAGACCGTGGAAAAAAATAAGATGTTTTTTTTCAGGTGTTTATAAAGAGGCAAGCTAAATTCATTAAAGAGAAGGAGACCGTTCTATTGGGTCTTATCTCCATTCTCCTCGCACTGCAGCCTTAATGACCTTGTCATCCTCTAATTCTTTTCTGCTTTTTCTTCTTCATTACTTTCTCTTCTCTTGTCTTCTCTGCTCTCTATTAGTGTGTATCTTAAGATGTGAAAACTATTCTGCATCAAAAACGTTCTCTTGATCACGTTAATCACACCTTGAAAATACTCTCATGGAAAGTTTCATGAGAAGGTTGCGACATTATCATTTATTCATTGCCTAATGTAATGTGTATATGATCACAGTGGTTTTTAACGCACCACCAACACATTACGTCCTTGGGTGCTCTGATGAGAGAAATGCATGCATGACAACTTACAGAATTATAATGATGCTCACTATGATATAAAAGTAATTAGAAATTTGTCTTGTAATTAAAATGCTACTCATGAAAAATGATGCATGGATAAATCCAAACACAAGCAAATAATAACACACATACATACACAAGTAAATTATATGAATGACATAATTGCACCCACACACACATAAATGCATAGGCACACACACAGATGGGTGCATCCAATCTTCCTGCCCATCTCTGTGCAGTAATGTGTGGCAAAGTTTTTGTTTTTTAATTAAGGCTCTTGTGTTTTCACCGATAAGACACCCAATCAAGTGAAGAGTTTCCACATTATTGAGATTCAGCTCATGTATTCAGCACGAGCAGTGAAAAAGCTGGGTGCAGCAACATATGGAGTTGGATGAGAGGAACAGGATAGATGGATGGTGGTGGACACAAGGGTGCAGGGTGTTAAAACATTATCATAGCATACTCACCACTTTACTGCTCTCAAAATCTCTTTTTAACAGAAATATTTTTTCACAGTAGCTAATTCTTATTGCTCTGTGTTAAGACATTGCAAATGTAACGCAGCACTCCTTTCATAGACCTCTCAAAGCTTTCTGTTGATTTAAAGGACATAATCCGTAATCCTTTTCCTGGTAAGCTTGTAATGTTAAGTTTCATCGACAGTAGCGAAATATGAAAGGAAAGCAAAGTAGAACTAATCAGTATTAATTAGTGAGTGGGAAAAAAGTATATTGTGATTTGAAAAGAAACTCAAGAGTGTCAGTACGCTGTATGAGGCATAATAGTACCAATGATCTTTCAGGCATTTACTCTCTCTCTTCTCTTTATAAGAAAAATTGGCCTTCAAAATCTGATTTACCCAATACTGAATGTGATTCAGAACATCATTACAGCAGTTGGGTAAAGAAGCCACACATGTATGTGTTCATCATGTTTCCAACAGGTGTGCATGTGTGTGCACTCAGGCTGCTAACGAAACCGTTGCTTTAAACACTGACGGGTGAAAGGTCTTATTGACCTATTAAACACCCACATGAAAAGGTCAGAGGAGCACACACATGGACAAATGAACGCACATACACACACAGAATCTTATACACCTGTTAAGTTGTCAACTGACACAAAGCCTTTCATCTTGGGAGAGGAGAAATGAAAGATTGTACCTTTCTACACCCACACACTAGCCATCCATACTTTATATTCTTACTGCCACATAAGCCTCTTCTCTTCTCTTCTCTTCTCTTCTCTTCTCTTCTCTTCTCTTCTCTTCTCTTCTCTTCTCTTCTCTTCTCTTCTCTTGTATGTGTCTCCTCTCCTCTCAGGTGATCTGTGGCTTTTCCAATCATCAAGTGTGAGGGAGGCAGAAAAGCGTTATAGAGTTGCCACGTCTCTTTTTGAGAGGCATAAATCGCATTACAGCATTACATTTTGAAAAGAGACAAAAGTGAGGAAATAAGTTTGTCACAGAAAGAGAGAAAGAAAGGGAATATCATTTCAACAAAGGGCTGAAAGAATGCAGAACAAGGGAAATATGACTGACTAAGAAAAGAGAGGGAGATTAAAAGACTTTCATAACATCCAACAGCAGAAGCAAAGGACAAAACAAACATCTGTTCTTGTCTTAATCTGTCAGTTTTGATTTGCATAGTTGCATAGTTCCATTATGTGTTACTGCGTCTTGTGAGAGAAAGAGTGCTTCCTTTTCAGTACTCTGTACTTTACACCAATAAAGAACACTGAATGAGGCGTGGACACACTCAGACATAAAGAGTCAACCCTCATATGTTGGACACACACACACACACACACTATAAAACTTTCAATTGAAGGAGCTTCAAGACAGCAGCTACATAATGAAGCTTTAGAGAGCATGATGAGATATTTCTTTTTCTGACAGTCTGACAACTAACAGTTAAAGTAGAAATAGACAACTTTCTTCCCCCTAGCGTTCTCAAGTGGCATTTTTGTTGTCACTGTTGCCACAGTCGCAAAGTCAGAAACACTAAGTGCTCTGATTTTGACACAACACTAGAGCGCTTGCCATCGAGTGAATGCCCGTCCGCTCGCTCTTGTTTTACCTCAGTTTCTATCACTCTCTCTCTCTGCGCCTTCTTTGCCTTCTCCATCAGCAGGGCTCTTTTTATTTTGCATGGTAGAGTTTCCCCAGTTATTCCATTTGTTCCACTGTTACCTGGGAATAGGGAGAATAATCCCTCTTACTGTTTTGGTTCTGCAATTGCTGACATGTTTTCTGCATTCTACCTTCATTTTTCTGCGAAAAATCCAGCCTGGTCACAGCATTAATAGCATGGCGAAAGCAAGGAATATAGAGAACCAATCTAAACATGAATGGTTGTCTTTAGTCAATCCACTGTGCAATACATATATGTATTTCAGAGTAATTAGTTAAAACAAAAATTGTCTATTGCCTGTTTAAGTGTCACTTTTTAGGTTGTGGTTTGATGCGATATTGTCATAACAACTAAAGCT
The DNA here is from genome assembly GCA_037974645.1 of Hollardia meadi. Lineage (NCBI taxonomy): Eukaryota > Metazoa > Chordata > Actinopteri > Tetraodontiformes > Triacanthodidae > Hollardia > Hollardia meadi. The sequence goes on from JBBPCS010006069.1 coordinate 4,237, forward strand.
GAGGCCCACAGATGCCCCCCACCCCCCCACACACATATAGCATACCCACACCCACCCACATCATGCAAGATAATCATGGTTGGATACGTGCAATGAACTTGGACACATTGATTGACACAAGCTGATTGATTACTGGGAAAATGAATTAAATTACACACAGCTTCCAATTAGAGCAAATGAGAAAATGTGTTTAGTAAAGAGCAATTACCAAAAGGCTGTCATGATGGTTCGAACTTACACGGGGGAATACTCATCGACCTGAATGACAAGTTTAAATTCCAGAGAGAGAGGGAGTGACCGACTCAGACAGGTGCGAAAAGGAGTGAATTGATGTCAAATATGGAAGATATTAGCACTACAGCATGAACAGGTTTACAGTGTTATGGCACTCAGTCAGTGTCATGGTACTTCAGGATCATTTTCAAAGAAGAAGAGCTATTTCCTTTCCTTGTCTTGCACTTTCCTCATGGTGGAAAACATTTTCCGTGTTTGAACTTTTCAAAGGTAAATTGTAAATGATCTGGAGGTGTAGGTGTCCCATTTGAGCTTAACATATTTTAATCCTTTTTCTTTTTAACATTCAAGCAGGGTTTCTGCACCGGCCTTTGGCTGCTCCACAGACTCATTGTTTTGTCTGAAGCCTTTCCAATACACAGTCAGCCGTATGCTTTGGATCGCTTTCCTGCTTGGAACATCAATGAGCTCGCAGTCGAAGGTCATGAAAACTGATCTTTCCTCTCAAGAATTAACGTGTGCTTGGCTTTTATCTGATCATTCTGCCACACAGCCTGAAGGACCAGACTGACTGACTCCTTTTCTTTTTTGTTAGTGCTTTTATAGAAGGGAAATTCTGTCAACGTGGTCATTGTCTTGACAACTTGGTCACTTATTTAAGAAGGCTCTGGGTAATTGTGCATGATATTGCATGTCCGTCCCCAAATCTCCCTCTGTCCCTGAAGAAAATACAACTCTGGTATTCCATATTAACATACATATTAACAAACAAGATCAGTTGAAGGGACTGCAGGTTCAGACAATGAACATTTAAAGGAGTTACACAGGCTGCCCAATTCTAATGTTGCTGCAAGTAGGTTGAATGCGACCAAACTCAAACATCGTAATTGAACTCAGAATATCCCGTCATGCTGAATTTAATCTCTATTTCCTTTTCTTTTTCGTCCTGACTGTAGTTTACTTCCACACTTTTTGTTTCCAGCCATGCTTGTAGTAGGCAAGTAAGTACTCATTCTGCGATTAAAGAAAAAAAAAAAGACGAAACAACTGAAAACCATTCATCTTTGACATTGGCTAAAAAGCTTTGCATGTCTGAACAAAACAAAAAACAGAATGAAAAACGAATGAAAACGTGGTGTTCGAGTTAAAAGTCAATTTTATATTAAAAACACATATTTTGTAGCCCCATAAATTTGATTTATCAGTTAAATGTTTTACAGATTGCGAACTTATGAATTGACTTGGTGTCATGATATTCTTCAGAGAAGCCCACTGTTAGATAAGAGATCGTGTCTTTCTTTCACAGTATTGGTTTTGAGGCTGTGAACTATAGAGAGACGAAACAAAGGAGGCTGGAAGGTCATGCAAGGCTTTGGAGGCTTTTTTATCAGCTAAAGCTGTTAACTTCCCTCCCTCTTGTTTGCTATTTGGTTCGTCTTTCTCTGACATTTGAACTTGCATGATTTCAACTCCTTTGAAAACATTGAGACAAACACACACACACACCTGCCCCCGGGTGGCTGTCGACCTGCCCAAACTGAATCATGGTCTTGCAAGGAGTAATGATGTAGTTGGTGTCACATAATTTGACTAAACTTACTCTTACGTTATTGTGCTGGGAGCATTTCTGGGAGTTTTTGATGTTTTGGACAAGGACTGTCCTATTAACACAATCTTCCCGCCCTGGTGTCTACAACTAAAAGAGAAAACTTGTTTTTCTGCTGTCATATTGAGAAAAACAACACAGGGACTTATAAATGCATGTCAGCCGTTGAAAGTTTAAAACTGAATTCAAACAGGAAAGAGAAACATTTTTTTTTTAAAAAAGAATATTTAGGTAGAAGTTCCTTTTGTGGTCATATCAAGTTGTGGCAGTTTAGAAAGTGTCATTTGTGGGAACACACAAAAACACTAGGGAAGTAAAATGGATTGGAACATAAAAATGTTAGCTTTCAGTGATGCCTGAGGAAAAGGACATTAATACATAAACAGAATCTCTTTCTCTGCCAGTCTTATCGGGCACAAGGCAATTTTTGTTTGGATCACAATGGATAGTTGAGGCCAGAGGAAAAATGGAAGATATGGCCTGTAATTAATTGGCATTTATCAAGAAATTTTGTGCCTCCAACACTTCATTTTCTGTTTGTCTGGACCTGTTTGTGGATTTGTTAACACAGTTGCCGTGTGTGCAGCATTGGAATCAAACTAAGCCGGTGTTTCCTGGCCAGCAATCCCAGTGCAAACACAGGTGTACTGAATTATTGGTATTGCTGGCAGAGGAGCACATACTAATTCAAAATTATGTAACCTCTTTTTTAATAAGGCAGAATCTGTATCAGTTTAGGTTAATGGGTGATTATTTACAATATTCTCATACACAGCTGCTCATAATTCATCAATTTATACTCATCCATTTTTTAAATCTGGTGAACACTGCTCTTTGTTTTTCTGCACACCAACCAACTGCGCTACTGGAACAGATGTCAAGTTGGCAAGGAAACCTTTGTATGTATTGAAAGGATAGATAAACCTGGGATGCTGTATTGCAGGGTTTTTCTGTCGTGGGGTGTCCCTAAACTTTTTCAGTATTCCTCATAATAATAGAGTATGTTCACTCAGTTCCATCCCCGTTCCTATGTAACTCTATGCTATTCTGCTTTACGGTTGTGTTTGTTTCTCTGGTAACCATTCATAACATGGCAATCCTTAAACTGGCAGCATTAATTACTCATGTATTTTTAGTGTGTGTAAATGTCTGTTTGTGTGTTTTTATGTGCACTAGACATTTTGTGCTGCCAAATGACAAATGTCTTTTTTTTTCTCTTTGTGTCTGTGCCCTCCCTCCAACGCAACTACACACATACATGCAGCAAAATAAATCAAAACATGCACCCTAACAAACATGCCAGCACACTCAAACAGCACAGAGGAAAAACTGTGCTGTCTCACAAACGCCTGTTTGTCTGAGCGAATGCCAGCTTGCCCAAATTGGATCACAGTGTCTTCAATGAGACTAGGTGTATGAGTATCAAAGAGACTGAAGGGCTGACAGCCGGCCAAATTAAAGCATTAAACCTTAGCATCTGTCTGGTTTCTGTGCAGACCAGGTCAGGGCATGCAGGAGAGGAGAGGAGAGGAGAGAGAGTGGCAGAGAGATTATAGAGAAGAGATTTTAGGGAGGGGGACAGTCAGGTGGTAGGAAGTGGAAAGAGACAGGGTAACAGACAACAGTTGCAGTATGACATAGAGAAGAAGGAGAAAAGCAGTGCTGAAACCAGTTAGTAGGAATTCAGGAGAGAAAGGAAGGAAGGGAGGAGGAATAGAAGAAGGATAGAAGTAGGTAAAAACACACAGCGGTCAGGGCACTGGTAACAACAAGTTAGGTATACTCTCCTGTATTCAGTGTGCCTCTAGAAAATACTCTGCCAGTAGGATACATACACTCAAATATGCAAATACCTAGAGTACACACACATGCATACACACATGCGCACACACACACAAACTGAGCATGTACATGTACACTCCCCACATTTGCAATTTTGAATATGTCAAAATAATTTGTTCTGATATCTCAAACGAAAAGTGCTTGAGGCAAGGACAAAAGGATAAAACATCCAACTAAACACTGTGGTTAATATGCATGGCATGTACTACACTATTGTTTTGACATTTCAAGCTCCAAAAAATTATGAAATGCTGTTTGTTGTTGCTGTTTAAAATACATAACATTGCAAGACAAATTCATTATTTTAACATCCTTCTCTTTTAAAAAAAAAATGTCCATAATGTCATGCATTTTGATTTTACTTTAGCAGAATGAATAACCATCAAGTGAACTTTTAAAATTTTGAATTCACTTACTAAATTCATTATGAATTTCTGATGGAATTAGCCTCTAATCCTACTTTTTTTCGTCCAAAATAGATGGATATCTTGCGGTCTTCTCTTGTATTGACTGCATGTGTGATATTTCCAGCAGTTTATTCAATATGACGATACGATAAACAATATTGCAGTCTTATCACTTAAGAGATACTTATCTAAAAGAGAAAACAGTAAGACAAAGTATTTCTCATAGCCTTTGTCTTTGCAGGATACTATACATAATTCACATAACCAGCTGAGATGATCCTTGTTTCATTGGAGACCTACTGGGGCCCTTTTAGCTCTGAATGAATGTAGCTTAATGAATGCAAACCAGGGTGTTACATAAAATATGAGGTCACTCCATTTTCCCCAAAGACATAAACAGGAAAAACAAATTGTTATTTGACTGTCATCCCTAGTAATGCACCTGTTCATTCTCAAAATTTCACAGGCATGTGTTTGAATGTATTATACAGACAGAATATATATTGGGATTCAGATGCCGTTGTTCATTGCCACATGGTCCATTTGGATTTTAGTCAAGCTGATGATGTAGATTAGGTCCTCTGCCAATCTTTGATGTTTAAAAATCAAGCTCTTGCTTACACCCTCAGGACAGAGAGATAAAGATGGAAATTTGTTGCTACACAGCAACAGATAGTGGAGTTGCATGCAAGTGTTGATTATTCTGTTATGGGTGAAGAAAACTTGGCTGCTGTTTTACACAGCCGTGTGCGTGCGTGCGTGCGTGCGTGCGTGCGTGCGTGCGTGCGTGCGTGCGTGTTTGTATGTGCAGGGCTGTAGCTTGTGTTTTCTGATTGTGGTATACAATGTCTATCTATATGTTTCCATGTTCCTCTGTGAAGTAAAAGCCCAGAATGTGTCTCTTTTGATCTTTAATTATACATTGTATGACTTAAGTTACAGTGACGTGTACAATCTGCTCGCAGAAGATATTGGTGTGAAGAATTAGGATGTTGCCTTAAAAATCACTGTTGGTGCTGTCAAGATGTCTTCTTCTGGTTAATCATGTGAGAACACCTTTGACAAGTGTCAAATCTTCTTTCTCGGTCATGCATGAGTAAAACAAAGAACATGAAGCCCAATGATGCTTATTGATAATGTGAACAGAACATGAACAGAGAAATAATTAAAGAGGCATAGGTAACTATGCCATTAATTAGGCAACTAAGTAGTGACTATGTAAGTAATTAAGTAGTAATTACTACTTACCACTACTAGTAAGGAATAACTCTGTTTAAAGCTTATCACTCTAGATTAAACGTGTGTGTGTCAATGACAATTTGATAATGCTGGTATAAACACATTGAATTGTACAGTTACCTTCACTGTTTGTTACACCCTTGTTGATAAGGTCATTGTACGGTTCAAGTGAAGCTCGTCATTAACTTTCGATGTGCTAGGCTTCTCCTGCTGTATGTATCTTTGATCAGGTTTTTTTGATTCATATGCAACCAAACTCCTGAAGGGTCTTTTCTAACTTGCCCTACATGCCTTCATTGTTTCTATAAATAATTTTTTCTGTCTCACGCATGTGCCATCTCTATCCTTCACTGAGCTCACAAAAGAAAGACTCATAAAATGGAATGGTTGTGTGTGTGTGTGTGTGTGTGTGTGTGTGTGTGTGTGTGTGTGTGTGTGTGTGTGTGTGTGTGTGTGGGTGCGTGAGTGGGTGTGTGTGTGTGTGTGACT
>JBBPCS010006070.1:0-10053 GCA_037974645.1 Hollardia meadi
TATATACCATCCCTATCTAGCCTGTATCTTTTAATTAAGTCTAAATTATCCATTGTTTGCAAAACATTCCTCCTTTCTCTGAATGTGCGTGCTTGATGTCGTCTCAATGCAGCCATCTTCTGCTAAATCCTAACAGGTTAGGACACTTCTCGAGCTCTTCTAAATATATCCTGAGATATGAGTATTTTTATGTCATAGGAATTTTGATAACATGCTCATACTCCTAGGAGTAGAAGTAGGACCAAATTTGCATCACTCTGGGAGTTTTTTTTCCAGTTAGGACTGATTTCCTTCTCTGAGAGGCTTGATAAATACGGGCCCTAACAGCTCTACTGCCCGGTCCCTAAAAATGTACATCAGCATTGTATCAGTTTGAACCATACCAGGTACATTTATTTACCATATTGTAGTCTGACACAACAAAAACAAAACAAATCTGAGGTACTCTGGATATAAATATTAATAGCCATTACTATAGTATTTACAGCGCAGTCAAATATCTAACAATGCTCAGATTCAGCTGCTGTGTCTCAAGTTTGTTCTCCACTGTGATGCAATAAATTCAGTTACTTGCACTAAATGGGACCCATTCAAATGTAGACCCATTCAAATGTAGTTACTGCCCTCTATTGAATGTTATTGCAACCTACAGTTGGCTGAGACTTTAACACACATACACCAGCAGTGACTTAATATATATAGGAGGGTAATAGTTTAGATGAGTAATTCAGAACAAATAGCATGATTACATTGTTGAATTTATTTAATTAAAGCTGTAGAAATGTACATTATCTGTAACCGTCATGCACATTATATGGCAGGCACCTGGAGTTAATCCACCCTTGTTTTTTATCCAGCCTTTATTTGTTTGTGGTGACCACAGCCATCAAAGAAGGTCCAGCTTTTAGTACAGTCCAGTTTTTATGTTTGGAAATACAGTAAATTATTATTTTTTGGCCACTGAGGGCATTGCAACAAGGTGTTTATTACAAAACTGACATATTACTAGTGCTGGAAGATGGACAAGATGAGAGCTCCCCAAAAGTGAAGCCAAAACATCTTGATTGCCCCCTGGTGGTGGGCTGCAGTATAGGTCAATGATTTCAGATAGCAGATGGACCAAAGTACACATCAAATAATTTTTTCCCAAAGATGGTTTCTGTCATTTTAGGTAGTTCTTATCATGTATGTTCAAGAGTTTGTTTTTCTGATCAGTTTGGTTTTAATTAGTTATTTAATGCTATAAAAACGGGGTGAACCATCATGATTGACAGCTGAGCCCTGCTCGCGATTGGGCGGGCCAGCGTATGGGCAGGCACTCGATACCGCGGCTCCACTGCCCGGTCGCTACTGTGCAGCCTCTGTCTCCGAATGACGTCACCAGCGAAAGATGGCAGCGCTTGTATCTCGGATATTTTGGCTTCACTTTTGTACAATGGGAGGAAGTTGAGACGCGTCGTCCATCTTTATTTATGTCAATGGTAACATTCTGCTTTACTCTTATGGCACAGACAAAATTGCTTCGATACTAATGAGTGTCAAAAAATGCCTTGTCATTCGGTCCCAAACTTCGATACCTAAGGAATAAATCTCATCAGAGTCAGTGAGCCAAGCCAGTAAGCCTCTACTCTAATAATGCTGACTGTCTAGCATTACCTGTTATAGAGGCATGCAGAAAAAAAACATTACACCGAGAAATAGAGTTCACTGATGGATAACCTGGACACCTTGTGTCGCTGACAGTTAAACAGGTAAAAGGAGAGAAATACAACAGAAGTTGACGGGGTAGATGGTGATGGCAGACAAAGATGTCTCACTCTGCCACTGTTTCCCAGTGCCACAAACGTGACCCACACAGTCATTGCCTTCCTCTCCTTTGGATCAGTCAGACTACAAGAGCATTGCTGCCATACAGTTTGTTATTAATGTTCCATTTTTCAGTTATTTATATTTTTATATAGCCTAATTCTGTGCAGATATTCAATCAGTATTTTCAATTCCAAGCTGCAGTTTATAAACACCGTTGTCTGTCGTAACGTAACGTAATAACGTAAATAAATAGTTGTATTTCTCTCTAGCTTTTGTCAGGCATGAAGTCTGGCAAAGGTTGGCAAGCAAGCAAGACAGACAGACCGAGATTCACTGCACTGCCCAGATAAGTTAGCAAGACAGTCTGCCTAGAGATAGATGCACTGCCCGCTAGCACATCAATTTAACACTACTGTTATTTCCTGACATCAGACTTGGAGAAGAGAGAACATGTTTGAATGCTGTTTCCGCAATTCACTCTTATGGAGTTTTTTTCTCGCTTTTTTTCAGGAGGATAGTTCCGCTTCATCCTGTCATCTAAGTTGTCAACATTACACTCGCTTTGACACGAGGGGGGAGGTGGGGGCCTTGCTCAATTTGTGGGGCCCTACACAACGTGCGTAGTGAGCATTTAGGGCCCCCCGGCTCTGGCTAGCCCTCTGCTAAATGAATGCAGTCCTTGAGGTTGATGTTGAATACGTTTTATTATTGTTTTTACCGACCCTGTCGCCGCTCTTGTGGCCCAACAACTAGCGCGGCCCACCGGGAATCATCCAGTTTCTCCCGATTAGCCACTCCGTGCTTGGGTCCAGGCTAAGTGCCTTAGTTTTATTTAACATTTATTATCAGCCTTTGTTTGGCTATATGTTACCTCAGGTGTATCAGCCTTTGTTTGGCTATATGTTACCTTAATTATAAATTGTGCTTTGTTTACATATTGTTATAGGCTATTCGTGTGTTCAATATCGGCAAGCCTAAGTTATTTGTGAATAAAATAATAATAAAAATTGCAGAAAAAATCGGATTTGTGTCATGTCATGTCATTAAAGGATATGTTCAAGGCTTTTTCTTTTGTTTAAAAAAGGTTAAGGATGTTTAGTTGTTCGATATTATCGGCTAACCTATGGCCGATTGTAATAAGTAACCACTGCATATACTGTAGCATGACTGGGCCTTCATTAGGCTATACAATATTGACCACTACTGGATTTGTAATTAACTGAAATAAACTTGAGCTTCTGTGCTTTGATTACCCACTATAAAACATTACCCTCTTTAATTTTATAATGCCTATAGTTGTACTTCGGCAGGTAATTAGGTGAAGGTAATGCAAAAGTAGTGTAACACATTACTCTGCACAGACTGTAATATTGTAAAGTAACTCATTACTTTCAAATACAAGTACCTTGTATGTAATGCATTACATTTTGAAAGTAACTTACCCAACACTGGTACTGTGTCGCTGAAACTGAACTTTTCCAGAGGAGCTGCGTAAGTGAATCTGGTTCAATCATTCATTCAACAGGAATGATGAGAAAAATTTGACTTACTTGACACTATAGAAATTAAATCTATTGTCAACGATATAGTTGATGACAGGGTACCTTTTGTAACTTAAAGCCCATTTCTAAGTGTCAAAAACATTTCTGAGAACCACCTTGCCAAAAATATGACAAATTTTTTTTGAAAATGACCAAAAAACCCCCCCAAAAAACAAAATATTGGGGTGAACAGGATTTTACCACATTCAACACACTGTGAACACTACTTGCTATTACAAAGCCACATTTATTCTAGTTAGGGTTATATTTCCTGTGTTCCTGACTTGTCTGCCAATCACAACACCACCCCCCTGTGCATCCCGAGCTAGCTACCATTTCCACCCTGCTGAGCATTCCACAGTAGCTGAAAAACACTGTTCATTGTTTAACATCACACATCCTGTGATGTGACTGTTGCGCATGCGCACATCGTCAATGCCAAAAACAATATATTGTGCAGCCCTTCCATTAGGTGAACACTGAACACTGATGGCAGCCAGCCAATCAGGTGTTGTGGCTCCAGAGAGCTGCTTCGCTGATAGAGAGAGTTATAAAAATTTCGAATGTTGACATTGTGATGATACCTCTGTGGTCAGGGCTAATGTTGGCCACAAATCTCTTGGAGAAGCCCGACTGTGCAATTGTATCATGAGCTCCTTTCTAATCAGTGTCTCTCTGAAGAGAAAGGCTGGAGCAAATTAATAAATAATTGATTAGGTTTCACTGTGGATGAATGAAGCCCAGTTAGAGAGTGCATTTTATCCTCTTTGATAAGCGTTGTGCACAGTATTGCTACAGTATACTTTAACTATGGGATATTATACATTCTATAATAAATAAAATGTTGTAAAATGTCCAGTCATATCTGACCTGCCACATAAAACATTAAGTTATTTCAATCAGACACATGGTCTCTCTTGTCAGATGTGAATGTCTTCCCTCATCTCTCTCCGGCAGTTCACTGGCTTCACTGACTGTCCACCACTCTTTCTGGTGTGAACTCAGTATTTTGCCCAGAGTTCTTGCTGTTTAAAATGTAATGTCCCCTGGAAAAAGGATCAAGGAGGACATTAACATCCTGCACCAAAGACCATACCTTTAACCGAAACAGGAATTATGGTCTCTCCCCCAGCATACAACCAATTGTAATCATATGATTGAAGATCCACATTTCCAATGAGATTGACAAAGCTCCTTCTAAACCACAGATGACATTATACAGATGGTTTTCAGGCAGGGTAGGACATCTCATGACTGTAAAATCTGTGGAGTACCCCTTTAAATTTAACCCCTGCCACATTTGACGTTCATTTCATTTAAGCTTAGTTACCAATTGATTGAATTCAATGTATAGGATTTCACACTGGATGCTAGGTGCGCCTGGTCAATAACAATTTGAATATTTATTGGGAAAATGAATGTAGCATCCTAAAGTCACACATTCACAGTAACGTGATTACCTCCACATTTCAGGCTTAATAAAGCCTATTATTAAGCAGGGTTAGTATGTAAAAATAGTGATAAAACTTCTTTGTGAGATTACAGAAGGAGAATCACTCCTAAAATAATGCTATCAGCTTCCAAAAACCTCTATCAGTCAAACCCAAGTCTACTTAAACTCTCTGCCCATTTGCTGTGCTCAGTGTAGCGGTGAAGAGGTCCGATGGGGATTGAGGTGCCATATTGTATGTGACTCTCCAAGCCATTTGTTTAAATGGACGCTATTCACGGGAAGTGGGGGATTATGCTGGGAAATGTGAACTGCGCCTCCCTCCACCCCCACCCACCAATGAAAACAAATTATGGGGGGAGATGTGACTGCAACAGAACACAAACCATATCAGAAGGCTTCCCTTTAATGACAGCCGCAGTTTCTGTTCATTAACATTGTGAAATGTGTCTTAAAGTGAAAAGGAATAAAGAATCTTTCAGTTATTTCAGAAGTTGCATGATCATGCTCATATATATTCTACTAACATGATGAATCCACTGTGTGTCTGCCTTGTAGCTACTGTGTAGACATATAGTTATGATAGTAAGATATATCCAAAAGGAATAGCCTATGGTAAACAGCTTAATATAGGTTTGTATTATTGGGTGTATCCAGTGCAAGAGATGGCTGAATATTTCAGTTTTGAGACTCTTTTTTGCCTCCTGTTCAAGACTTTTGAATTACTATTATTCCTAATTGGAAAACAATTGACCAGAGCTTTATAGGGCAAGTCCGGCTAGCAACATGAAAGATTGTGACAGAGAAATACCCACAAAAATTGGGACAAGTGTTGATGACTTTTACTCAGTTTGTAAGTCCAGTTACAGAACTAACAGCTCTTAAATATTTTTTTGATTAATAGGGAAACAGTGAATTACCAGCAGCCAATAAAGTCACTTCAGTGTCAACTGAAAATGATGCTGGTTAATACTACTACTACTACTACTACTACTACTAATAATAATAATCTATATTGGTATTGTACTGTTTCATGTCTGCCATTGAGTTATGTGGTCAAAAGGTCATTAATGTAATGTAATAAAAGGGCTAAAGTGCATAAAGGATTTCTACTTAGACAACAAATGTGCATATTTTGGGTAGTTAAGCTTAAAGTACAATTTGTCTCATTCAGATTTTTTCTGACATGCAAGCTCATCACCAAATTTTGAATTAAAGAACTAAAGAATTCTTTAGCTGTCAACTGTATTAAAAAGGTTCCGAAAAAGTCAATCAATTCTGTGAAACCCAATAAAATATGGAGAATTGTAGAATTCCTGTATGCATATTTGTACAATAAACAGTCGACATAAGTTAATTCAGTTTAAAGTGAAAAAACGTTTTCATTTTTCTAAGGTCATAAATTCTACCCCTCTGCATCTCCAATCTGTGATTAATGTAAATCCAATGAGGGTACACTCTTGCACTTATTTTGGAATGATCAAACAATGAACTCATACTGGTCAAGTTTTTTTCTTTCTTTTTTTTTTTTTTACCATTGGACTCTTTTTCCTGATAGACACTTGGCTCTTTTTGGCTGTTTAGAGGACTCTTAACATCTCCCTTTACACATTCAAACAGCTCTCTCAATGGGCATGGTACTAGCAAAGAAACTTATTCTCAAAGACTGGAAGACACCAACTCCATGTGTTTTAGAAAATGGCTCCATGACCTTGTTTCAGTTATTCACTTTGAGAAATTGTGATTTAATTTAAAATGTCAACATAAATGGGAAGAATCTTGGGTCCCTTTATGCAATATCTGGGCTTTGACTGTATTTGTATTGATACATTAATTGGGTTTCTTCTTTTTAGTTTTTTTTAATATCTATTTTTGATAGGCTGTGTTTAACAATTATACTGTATATGGATGTTAGGTACTGATATGAGCTTTTGTTGCCATGACATGTGGTCAAGTGACTTGTACTCCTTAGTGACTTGTATTCCTCCCCCTGAGTGTGTGTGAGAGAGAGTATATTTGCGTTGGGCTTGGTGCTGAGTTTTTTTGTTTTTTTTTTGTAAATGATTATATGTTATTATAATATGCCAATAAAAATAACAATAACAAAAAACAAAACAAAAAACATGAGACATAGTAAGACCAAGCATGGGTTTATAAGTTAACAACATTTCAAAATCAATTCCAAAAGTGACTGGGGCCCAATGGAGGGTAGCTCAAATAAGACTAATATACTTCCTGGATCCGGTTTAAAGCTGTGCACCTGTGCCAGCCATAAATCATGTAGAGTCATTTTGCTGAGACCACAATATAATGCATTTAAGAAGCTGGCTGTGCTTTTCTTTAGCTGGCCCTGACCTCTGACCTCATGGTGAAGCGTCAAATGATATTCTTCTTCTAAATGATAATAATGATATTGTATTCTTAGACAGAACTTGCCAAAAGTAATTTTGTATAGAATACTGTGCTTACGTTAGTTGGAAATAACAAAGGTCTTATGCTGATTTCCTAGTTAATGTATATAATGTGGTTAAAGTCCACTGTATTGATTGTTATGTCAGGTTTTTAGACAAAAGTTCTTGCTTGATGCTTTGTAGCAGGCACCATATGCTGTCCTGCCATCATTATGTAGTCTGATGAACAAGTTGGAGTCTGATCAGCCAGCTCAGTGGAGCGGAGAAAGACTTGTTTCATTCACTCCTTCTGATTCGCTGTTTGTCCTACTGCCCAATGAGCCCCACATTAAGGTTTTTGTTACAGGCTCATTGTAATGGAAACTCATATTTCAGTGAAAGCTATGGTGTTCTTGTTATGTTGATCACACAGTATAAATATCTTTTATATTTAGTTTGATACTAATTAGTATCACTAACTTAATAACTATTTTTTTCTGTTGGTAACATTTATCCATACTAAGTAGTGTTTCACACAACTCTGCTGTGAAGAATGCAGGAGGATGCCGTAGTAACATTTCATGAACAGATACTTTTTATTTGTCCTCTGTAACAGCCAACACAATACACAGCCTCTCAGTAACTATTATGATTACCTACCCCCATTTCAGCTGACTAAAGTAAGTTGACTATCCCTTTTAGCATGAAGCACTCGGTGACTGCACCAACTCGCTTCCTACAGCAAACCTTGACTGCATCCCATACACAAGTTACCCAGAAGGCCACCTTCCTTCGGGGAGGGTGGCCTGGCCGGCAAAACATCGGTGCAGTTAGGCTGTGTATGTAATAACCATTGACATAAATAAAGATGGCCGCTGCGTCTCCACTTCCTCCCATTGTACAAAAATGAAGGCAAAATATGCTGGATATGAGCGCTGCCATCTTGCACTGGTGCCGTTATTTGGAGCCGGAGTCTGTACAGTAGTGATGGGGCGGTAGAGTCATGGTATCAAGTACTCACCCATACACCCACCAGACTCAATCACGAGCAGGACTTAGCCCCTTTTTATTGCATTAGAAATAAACACTTGAACATACATCAGCCTGATAAGATCTACATAAAATGACAGAAGCCATCTTTGGGAAAAATTTATTTGATGTGTACTTTGAGTTTTTACTTTGGCCCATGTCCTATCTGATAACATTTATGACCTATACTGCAGCCCACCACCAGGCGATCAGGATATTTTGGCTTCACTTTTTGGGAGCTCTCATGTCGTCTATCTTTATATTACAGTCAATGGTGCTAACCTAACTTGTAAAAAAACATACTAACTATATCAATTCATATAATTGGGGCCTGAGCTCTTAACCTTTATAGACAGAGACGGGCAGTGGTGGAAGAAGTGCTCAGATCCTTTACTTAAGTAAAATTAATAATACCACACTATAAAAATACTCTGTTATCTGTGTATCTAAGTATAGTCCCATGTGACTGTTATACTATTGTATATTATATCATTCGATTATTATTAGTCATATAGGTCTAAAAGCAAACTTTTACTGTTGTAGTTGGTTGAGGTGGAGCTTATATTAAAGTATTTTGTATGGGACTGCAACTAATGATTCTTTTCAATAGAGATGAATCTGCTGATTATTTTCTCCATTAATCAAATGATTGTTGGTTTGTAAAAATTCTGAATACTGTAAGAAATTTTGTCACAATGACCCAGAGCCCAAAGCGACACCTTCACAATGTTTGTTTTTTCCAACCAACAGCCCAGACCTCAACATTATTACAAAGATATTCAAATTATCAAAGTAATAAAAGAAAAGTAACAAATCCTCACATTTGTCAAACTATAGTTTTATTTAAAAAAATTTTCAGCCATTGGCAGATAGACCAAAAATGCTGAAACACTATATTATGCAGACCTGCAGACCTAGTTCACATATTTCTGTGCACTAATCAAAATGAGGTATTTTCATGATTTCACTGCCTGTGAAATCTGATCAAGCCGCACCCACACAGTTCTGATGAGGCAGATCAGATAACTTTTGTGTAAATCTCGGATATAATAAATACCATCTCTGGTCAAATGCTTCACGCTTGTTTCATCTCAGATGCTGGATATGATTGGATGTGGTCACAAGTATACTCTGTTAAACCTTTAACCACACCCTTAGTGATGTCACAGGGTACTGACACACCCTGGATTACATTTGTATGTCATTGTAGTAAAGGAGAGAAATATAACTGGTGGAGGTCAATACAAGGTTTTCAGCTGCTGCTAAGTTTCTCTTTCATTTTGATTGCTGCTTATTTAGTCATGAATATTTAATGTTACAGAAATACTTGAGATTTGAAACCAAGTTTTCAGGGGCTTTTAAAATATAATCAGACATGAAATATATCTACATTTCAGCTCTCACAGTTAATCTTACCCCACTATACCTGGCCTGGTGATTTTATCACATTATTAGTCCAAGAAAAACTACCGATGCTTATCTCATCTATTTTTTTTTTCTGGGAGAAAGTTCTTTCACACTTCACACACTTAATTTCTGCTGAGAAAGGGTAATGACTTTGGTTGCTAAATTTGCAATTGAAATTCTGGGGAACCTCAAAATTGCTGCCTATTTGTAGGAGATGTGTTACAGATTTTTCAATGCTTGAGGAGAAGCCTCTTTTCAAAAGCCACAAGTTAAGAGCTTTTCTTAAAATGCCTAAAGTTTTTATCTGTTGCATATGTCGTCGACACACAACCCACTGAACGGGGCAGTCGACACCACAACACCACGTGTTGAGTGTGCGCGGACCGCAGAGGGACGGTCACATCCTGCCCGCCTATAAGCCTGAGAG
>JBBPCS010006071.1:0-10052 GCA_037974645.1 Hollardia meadi
GAATCCATGTTAGCTTAGCTACACATTGGTGCTAGCTGCAGGTTTCTATTTGTTAGCGTACAGCAGCAGGAGAAGACTACCCCCCGTATGAAAACATGTTTGGATCTGCGCTAAACTGTACACACTCATAGATACCAGCCCTCTAAATATGCCTGATTTTTTATTTTATTTTTTTATTATCAAGAGACATTAATTATTCCCTGAAAAATGTATGAAAATGTGAAAAAATGCCTTATGTCGCAATGTTTAAGAAAGAGATTTTAAAAATTCCTGGATCCGCCCCTTTATTCGGATCCATGCCAAAATGTCTCTTTTGGCCCATGCTCCATCCTTCCACAAGGTTTTGTGGAAATCGTGTGGTAAAGTTTCAAAAATCCAAATTTAATGAATATCAATAAGTTTGATGTAACACAAATTCACCGTATTTTTATATAAAAGAGCTTCAGAAATAAAAACGTTCCATCCTTCTGTAAAATAAAGTCCCTCACACATTATAAGACGTTTGAATTCAGCTGTAGTGTCAAATTCCTTCTTTTTGTTGTTTGTTTGTTGGATGACTCAGCTGTCAGAGAGAATGTTTACTCCAGACATAAAAACAAAGATGTTATTTCAAACAAACGCAGTTTTCACAAGACGGCAACATTTTGCAGTAACTGTCCCAAGTAAATATTGCTTATTTTTCAGAGTTCATAAGAAATAAAAAGTTTTGTTTCTTTGAACTCCTTCTCAGTTCAGACGGAAAACTGTTGAAAAAGGAAGAATGATGATCGAAATGCTGTTTTCTAACTTCAGAAAGTCACACAGTCACACAGGAAACAATAATATCTACAGCGGCAGAAGAGACAACTGAGACAACTGGCTCTGGTTTTTAACACAAACGGCAGCGGCGGCGTGCAGAAGACGCTGAGAAAAGACGCCGCAGGAAGATTAAAATGGACGGGATCAGCCGGCGGAGATGAAAAGAGACGAGGAAGGAAACGGAGAGGGAGGCGAGGAGGTGATGCAAGAGGTGGAAAGGAAAGAGGAAGCAGAGCGAAGATTAGAGGTGGAGAATTACAAAAAAGGACAGAGCTATCTGTGTCAGAGTTAAAGGAAGAAGAAGTCAAACATGGAGGAAGACATGCAGGAGCATTACTGTCTTGCAGTTCTGTCTCCGTGGGTGTTGATTTATATTGCAGTTTAGTCTCGGTCAGTTCTGCAGATGATAAAGTGACTCTGGCTTCAAGCTTCAGTGGAGTCACACACTTGAAAAGATGTTGGATTCATTCATTTGTCGTCTGTTGTCTTTGTAGTCTCATTTAATAATCCAAATGTCAGCTGACTCCCACAAAATGCCACGAATAATTTATTTATCACCAATTTGCTTCAGCAAATATGTTTTAAAGGAAACTGCTGCACAGACGTCACAGGCTCACAATGGCAGTGCTAACAGAGTAAATGTTTAGCAGGTATGTGCACCATGTTCACTAGCTTAATTTAAGATTTTAGCATGTCAAATTATAATGCTATAACATTTACCAGGTAAACTAGCTTAATTTAACATGTTAGCATGACAAATTAAGCTAATGAATATGGTAAACACTGTACCTGCTAAACATCTAGTATGTTAGTACTGTCATTGTGTGAGCAAGTTAGCTATCTGATAGCATGTCAACAGCCATGCTAGCCACATGCTAACTTGTTTGAAATGGCAGTGCTAACATACTAGATGTTTAGCAGGTACAATGTTTACCATGTTTGCTAGCTTAATTAGGCATGCTAACATGCCATGCTGGTTCTGATGGACAGTGACGAGGTTTCAGTGAGCGCAGAGGAATCACGTGAGGAAGAAAAGTGGAAAGAAAATTAAAATCGGTTCCCGAGTGATGGAAGGATTTAAAGTGAGAGCATCGTTGGGAGCGAGTGGAGCAGAAAGATTTGAGGGAGGAAGAAGATGGACTCAGCGGCGATGTGAGCGACCTTCCTGGAGAGACTTTCAGCAGAAGAGAGAAGATGACTTGTTTTCTGTTTGAGAGTTACATGTAATACATCATTGCCTTTAATCAGCATCATAATATGTAGTAACGCGTCTGAAAACTGGTGTTTGTTACGGCCCAGAGTGTTTGTCCTGTGCTTTGCAGTGAAGAGGAGGAAAGAAGTTTGGTGATTAGCCTCTATTAGCGTCAGTGAAGATCACATCACAGTCGTACCAGTCCTCTCTCGTCCTATGTCCGATCTGCCTCTGTTAACATCAAAACCTCAGACACAGTCCAGTCCAAGTCCCGGTCCTGTCCTCCATCTGCAGCGTCCTCAGTGGTGACAGAAGTACAGGTGGACCCTCACAGTTTAGACCCGATATTTTCTTTTTAGCAGAATGTTTTGAAGCCAGACGGGCCGTATTGGGTGTTTTGGGAACCAATTATAGTTTGGTCTCCAGAAAACAAACCAAGTGTAGAAAACCACCACAGCCTGACCTCAGTGCAGCTGATCGAAGCATAAATACATAGACATTATTCAGAGCGTCACTCAACTGAAAATCTCTGAGTTTCAGCTTCTCAAACTCAAATCTCAAAGATTTCCTCCAGGGAGACAGACAGAGACGGAGAGATGGAGGGTGAACGAGTGATGGAAAGGGTTGGAGAGAAAAGGAAAGTTTAGCAGCTAACTTCAGCACACACACACACACTGAAGCATCTGTTCTGAACAGAGATGTTTGTCCCTAAAATGAAGACACCTGCTTTAACACAAAGTGAGACTGTAACTTCCTGGTTCTGTTTTTGTAGTTTGTAGTAATGTAAGTAACTAAAAATCCAGCCCTACAACATGACCCTCCACAATAATATGTTGCCTTGTTCACTCCATATGTTTAAATAAGGTTGTTTGTTTTTTGAAGGGCCATCTAAGATCTAGCAGCATTTAACAGACTCCATTTCCCATAAGCCCACATACCTTCAGGGGCTAAACATCACAGCGAGTCCGTGAGTCGAGGGGTCTCCGTTTGTTTTTACTGAGCAGAGAAAGTTTGATAAACCACTTTAGAAGAGAGCGTTGGTGAATTGTCTGAATGTGGATGATATGATGACGGAAGTTCCCAAGATGCATCTGTGCTCACAATCATCTTAAACACAAGTGCTGTCGGGGGTCAGTAGAATCCAGGAACGACTCTTTTCATGAGGAAGGTGAAACTTCGTCCACAGAAATTGTCGTGTCATGGAGGAACTATTTTCTTTCTACCAGAAGTAAAAGAAGTGCGTACTATTTAATACCATTGGCGCAGCTCGGAATGGATTATCTTTGTTCTAGAGCATCTTTGGCTAAACATCTAGCTTGTGTGAGCACCTGGTTAGCATAGCATAGCATAAAGTCTGAAAACAGGAAAACAGCTAGCCTGGCTCCGTCCTAAGGTAACACAATCCACCTTGGCTACCAGCAGCATGTTACATAAATTGGGTATATTGAGGTGAAAATCTGGATACAGCCTCAGAGGCGGGGCCCCGTTAATTCCTATGAAAGCCGCTCAGTGGCTTTCAAAACGTTATCGGACCGAATGGATCAAATTCTGATCGCGAAACGAGTCATTTTGAGGCTCAAAATAATGCGTCCACTGTTTTACAGCCGCTTCTTTCACAATGTTAGCTTATGGGAAAAAAGTCTTTTTGGGTCAGTCCATCGTGAGCCCGACATTTTTAATGAAAGACTGAAGCTTTTGTTATTTTCTTCAGTAAATATATTTACTTTTCATCCCTGTGTTCAAGACACGTGACACACACACACACACACACACACACACACACACACACACACACACACACACACACACACACACACACACACACAGGCTCTTTCACTCTCCCTGTCTCATTATAACAGCTATTATTCCTTCATCATCTTCCCACAGTCCAGACCTCTCAACTCCATGACTTTAATAACTTCACCACATCTCACCTGTGGGTGGTAAGCACCTGCTGCCCTCTCATTGGACCTTTGGGGTTGAGTTGCTGAATGTTGCCTGTGCAGGAATATCGCTGCTGTCAGGTTTAAACTCATGTCACGGCTGACTCGGTGCCTCGAGAGCTGACTTCACTCGTCCGTATCTCGCAGATGTGAGTCTTCATCATAGCGTCAGTTATACGAGTCGGTCTGTTGTTGTTCAGCAGGGTTGAATTTATTGAAGGTGAATAAATGTTACGTTTCTGCAGGAATCTTGATGTACTGAATGTGAGGCGAGTTTACAGTGAGTGTCATGTGATACTGATTCATGAGCTGTTTTTAAATCTTTGGGTGCAAGTCCGAGTCAAGTGTGAAGCCATTCGAGTCAAGTCACATTTGAGTTTCAGGTATTTCAGAGCAAGTCTCAAGTCCAAGTCAAGTTTATTCAATAAAAGTCTCAAGTCATTTAAGCCTTGGTTCATTGTAGCCTCAAGTCAAGTCCTTAGTCATTCGAGACGAGTCGAGTCTCAAAAAAACTCAGCTGTCCAACTCTCTTTTTTTGGAAAGTCTGAGTCAAGTCAAAAAGTAATTAGAGACGGGTCCACATCAAGTGTCAAGTCTTTCAGAGCAACTCTCGAGTCATTTCAAGTATTGGAAGCACGAAAGTTCTTCAGCAGTAGATTTCAGGACATCTTTACAACAGTTTGTTGTTTGCTGCTCTGTATACTGAGCCGATGTTGAGTATTTTATATCTCCTCAGCACAAATGGATCATGGGAGTGCACAGAACCTGTAAATGTTTTCTCATTTAACTGGAAGTTTCTTCAGCCAGTCATGCATCGTCATTACATTTCACAGCATTTATAACCTGTTAACGCCTCCACTGGAGAGCTTCAATGTCGAGAACAGGAAAATAAAATCAGCCTCAACAGCGTCTGTATTTTATAACGGACTGAGTCTATTTCCATCCCCTCCTCCGAATCGCTCCCCGCTAGATAAACGAGGCGTTTGCGGTGCCTGAAAGGGAGCGGGATTTATGGTGACTCGCCGTCGCAAAGACCTCCTCCCGTTCTGTTTCTCTCTCCTCACTTACAGCTCAGCCCACGCTGATGGAAATGGACCTCAAGTGACGGAGGATGGATGGTGATGGAGGGAGAGAATGAGTGATAAGCAAGATAAATATTGAGTGACTGAGGGGGCGGAGGAGAGCAGATAAGTCAGGTGGAGGGAGGTAAATATAGAGTGAGTGAGGAGAGGAAAGCATAACGGTTTCATAATGAATCCAAACATATAGAGTTCATTAAATGTGAACTGTTCGTGTATCTGGATTATGTGGTTTGCATTCACACTGGTGTATTTAGAGAGAAGACAGCTGCTATCTGTGAATGCAGAAACATGAAATGTACACCTCATGGCCAACAGTATGTGGATGATCAGACATTGCGGCCGTAGGTGATGTTGAACATGTGATTCGAACACCATGGCCATTACTGTGCTGCTATAACAGCTCCCATTCTTCTGCACGACGATGCAGCCGTTTAGGGCTGCTTGCAGACCGGTCACTCAATCTTTCACAGCAAACTGGGGAAACTCTTCCTTTATGGACCTGGCTTTGTCCACTGATGACTGTCATGTTCAAGGAAACAAAACACCCCCCAGGAACAGGGCTGGACTGGTGGAGTGGCCACACTCACAGGATGACATTACGCACACTGGCCCCAAAATGCATTTTACTGTCCATAATCATGACAAAAATAATAATGACTGATATAATACAGTTTGTGTGAGTGTCTCAAACCAGCCAGAATGACTCTGTATATTCAGAATTTGATCCATTCGATGGAATGAAATTTGGGAAGTCCAGAAGAACGCTGAGTCAGAGAAAGACTGTATGGGCTCAAAAATACATTTTAGTGTGTGATGTGTGGTTTTTTGTGATTTACTTTCGTTGGAAATAAGGAGCGGTGTCCGCCTGCAGATGTAGAAAACCAAATGCATTCATGGGGTTTCTCTGCAAAATGATCATTGAGGTTATGTAACACCATGAGCTGCCAGAGTCAGAACTGCTTTTTGCATGGCTGAATCGGTTTGGATACCCCCCCTCCACACACACACACACCGTTCTAACATCGGATTGAGGAGGTAGGGTGGGGGTAATACAACCTTCATACCCCGTCCACACACCGTGAAGGAACTTCTCTCTCAGCTCTCATTCGTCACACGACACACAAACGATTTCTGTCACTTTTCATGTGAACATCCAAATGTCTTCCAGGAGAGACTGTGTGAGAATCTTATCCCCACGTTTACATACTGGGTGCTTCTCAAAGGAAGGATCCTCAAACGGCTGAATTTGAAGGACTCTACGTCATCGAATGCTGCCAAAGGACAGAGTCCTTTACCCTGAGAATTTTCAAGGATGCCCGTGTGAATCCTCTGCGCGCCTGAAGTACCCACAATCCTATGCGCATGTTGATTATCAATGATGCACACTTGCTAGCTTATTCCATTGTGTTTCCTCTGAATGCTAGGAAGGATTCTTGCATAGCCTCTGCAGGACCTGACTTCCAAACACCCGTCCTACCAAGGAAGGATCCTCGACTTTGAGAAGCACCAAATATCTCACTGCTCTCTATGACTTGCAGCTTTTTGTTCTGCCTTCCAGCGCGGCGGTTCAGACGAAATAAACACTTGTCATTTCTGATGTTGGTCAGACAACACGTCTTAGGAAGCAGTTCTGTTCAAACCGAACCCAACTTTAAGTTTTTACAGGAGTTTCCAAAGCTGCGGTCATGTCGTGCAACAACGTCACACAGCTGCATCTGCTCATGTGCAAAAGGAAACAAGGCTGAGGGAAGAGGACAGAAGAAAGAAGGATAAAGAAAACAATTAACGGAAAAGAGAAAGCGATAAATACAGAGGGAGCAAAGTGCAAAGAAAATCCACAACTCAGATCTCGAAGACTGATGCTCTTAAAGAAAAGCTGAATGTGTGAAAAAGACAGAATGAGTAACAGTAGATAAGAACGAGCCAATAGTCTTCAAGCAGGTCAAGACTAACACTGCAGTTATTTTGTCAGTTTAATAAAAAATAACTGAAAGTCTGAATAAATGTTTCTTCACTCACTCGATCACTCAGGTGAAAAATGTTTTTGCCAATACAGGCAGAACGTGATAAACGGAGCCGGAAACCCTTTAAATACATGAGGAGGAGGACCGAGTGTGATCGGACTGATGGATGGTTCTGTCTCACAACAAAACAAAGTACCTGAAAGATTTTGATGTTGCTTGTGTTCCAACACTGAGAGAGATATCTCAACCGCAGCTGGTCAGATTTACACGAAACACTCCGTTTCCCAAAATTAAGCATTTGAATGTTTCAAGACATTTTCATGTTTTATGGTTTGTACAACAGAAACTGCTCGAGGTTAAAGGTTAAACAAATATTGTGTTAATGGTTAAGAGAAACCCGATTAGAGCTTCCAGTACCAATTATTTTCATTAGCCGGCGTCGGAGGCCGTCCCTTTCTTGTGAACGTGATATCTCACAAACACCTTGACATAAATTCTTCAAATAACATTCAGTTGGACTCAAGGATGAACTGATTAGATTTTAGTGATCAGAGGTCAAAGGTCAAGGTCACTGTGACCTATTAAACAAATCTTTAGTCATAACTCAAGAATTCATACTATTGTTTAGATCTTCTGTGCTGCTGGTTCAACATGTGAGTGAAGAATCCATGTTTCAGAATTTAGAGCTTCTTTGCAGCAACATCCATATTTGAAGCGTTGTAGTCCAACAGAAGCTCTTTGATTCTGCTGATATTGATCTTCAGGTGATTGTTGTTGCACCATGTGACAGAGCTCTCTATCAGTCACTACATATGTTATATGAGTCTGGACAGACGTGGATGGAAGCTGTGACTTGACTGGTGCGTGGAGGCATACAACCATGAGAAGGTTATTCTAGTTATCAATTCGTCGGCCGATTATTTTTACAATCAATCTATTAGTAGTTTTTAAATATCAAAAGATTGTTAAACATTCACACTTTCCCAGAACTCAGTGATGTCTTCAAGTTGGGTCTTTTATCTAAACAACAGTCCAAAACCCAAAGACTCTTCATTTACTTTCAGAAATGACAGTAAATCCTGACATTGAAGAAGCTGCAACCAGCAAATGTAACATTTTTCCTTGAAAAATGACTTAAATGAATCGTAGCAGCTCTAAACTCAATGCTGGCTCAGTCAGACCTCAGTCTTATCTCTTCTTGTGTTACCACCTTTGAAACATCTTCACTGTCAGAAATTCAGTCCACATTGACCTAAAAACACTCTGGTTTCCATTTAGTGTTCTGGCTCTTCCTGTTTTATTTGCGATTCTATTAGGGGCTAACTTGAGTGAACTTCATTTCACGTCAACCAGCAATTTATCAAAACTCATAAAAATTGGTTCCAATGTTTGGAGAGGTGAGACTTTGGACTCCCAAGTTCAACTTGCCATGTTCAAACTCCATCATTCACTATTTCCAATTGCTTCTACTTTTCGGTTCTTTTTCAATCACTGTTTAGCTACTGTGAATGAAACAACACTTCCTGCAGATGTTTCACAATAAATTCCCAACAATTAACCAAGGCATTGTACCATTTGAGCTTTTAATGTGAAACACCTGCAGAGGACGTGTTGGTTTTCAAGTAGAAGTGATTGGAAATAGTCAATGAAAACACGTGGAATTTGTGCTACAACAGGTAAAGATGAAGAAAGTTTGTATTGAGGGAATTAGGAATAGAGTCCTGCTTCTCTACCGTCAAGGTAAACATTTGAAACATAGAGAGGTTTTCAATAAAATGATTTCTGTTGCCTTCAGCAGGTGCGACTGACAGAATGAGTCTCCCGCTCCTCGTGTCTGACATCGCCGTTATACTGCAGTCGTTTTGTGCTGCGTGGCAGTAAAAACCTGATTTGTTGCTCCTTTAAAATTGATTGGAAGGTCAGATGGAAACGTTGGTGTTGACAGAGACCGTAAACAGCAGAGCCGGAGGCACCGTGAGGAAAGTAAATGTCTTCATTTACTGGAGCTGCAGTGATACACGCCGCTTCGCTTTACTGCTGCTCAAAATCAGCGTGTGAGTGTGTGTTTCTTCTGGTTGGTGTGAAAGTGTCACTTTTTTATCTCTAATTGGATGACTGAAAGAAAAGGTGAATGGTTTGACTTTTTCTCCTCGGTCGACCTCTGAAAGTCTTCAGAGTAAATGATGAGCTGGAGATGAACTTTGTGATATAATCTAATTAGCGTTGTCTTAACTCTATCTGGATACACATCATCGATTAACTGCCCAGGCAACGGTAACCCACGGCAACAGACATGAGAGGAGGAGGCACCGTGTCTGCTTTTGTCCTTGGATCGATGTTTTTGTTCTCTTGTTTGTTTAAATTCCTCCTCCTGTGTGTCTCTGCAGGGCGGGGTTTGAACAGGACATCGAGGGCGACCACTCCTTCCACCCAGACAGCTGCCACGGTGAGACAAACCAAGCATTTTACAGCCATTATACTGATGACAGCAGTCCTAATATGAGGTGTAAGCAGTGTCGAAGTCAGTGGATTGTAAAACTACAGCAATGATACAAGCAATAAACTGGACAATAAAAGAGACGTTGAGAATTTGAAGGAGTGAAATATGTTCTTGTGCTGCAGAATCTGACTGTGTGTTGTGTTGTTTTGTTGTGCAGCGGACGTGTTGGCGACCACACGGAACCAGGAGTCTGCAGCCGACTCCGCCTACGGTAAGAAGCTCTTCTTATTTCTTGTTTTATTCAAGTTCAGCAGCAGATACTCATGGGAAAGAGAGACGTTGTTAAACCCAATGACACCATGGTGGACACTGCCACCATTGGACAGTTGAGGTACTACATTGTCATGAGGACAGTAAGGTTAGAGAGGAATCAAGTAGTGGGAGCCAAATAAAGACTATGGAGGCAAAACTGGTGACATTCAAATGATTTAATAACAAAAGAAATCTGGAGGTGGAGCTGCGGTTATCGAGTTCCCGCCCATACACCTGCCCGACCCAATCAGGAGCAGGACTCAGCTGTCAATCATGATGTTTCAGCCCCTTTTTATAGCATCAAATAACTAATTAAAACCA